>PVKE010042104.1:0-13889 GCA_004027555.1 Craseonycteris thonglongyai | reverse complement strand
TTTGCCTGGCTAACATTTTCTCACCCATAACGCACAGAGAGCTTAAAACCTTTGCCTAGCCCTTGACTTCCTTCCCAGACTAGGGCAGCATGCCCTTCTTTTCATTCATCAAGCTTCTCGGCACACGTTCAGTATCTGTCCTTCCAGACATGCTCTCATGAGGGCAAGGCCCAAGTCTGCTTGATTCATTGTCATGTACACAGTGTTTAGCATGATGCTGCATATTCAGTGGGGACTCAATAAATACATGCAAACACACATAGGAATAAACCAATTTTTAACTTCAATTTAATATATTTTGTAACTTCTTGATTTAATGGATTATATACATTCTTGTGTTGCTACTTTTATTTACTTTAAAGCTGAATAATAGTTTATTGGATATGAGTACGTACTTTATTTAAATGATTTCCCTAATACCGATCATCTTGTTTAAAGTTTGCATTAATACAAATAATGCTACAATGGGCAGCAACATGCATAATGTTTTATTTTTCTTGCTTGTTATTTACGATTATTTTCTTGATATTAGTTACTGGAAGAAGAATTAACGGGTCTAATAAAATGAACATTATTATTTTTTTTTTTGGTTCTTGATTTATCTTATGACATTGCTTTCCAAGGGTTCTCTGAATTTGAAATGCTATAAGTAATATAAACAGAACATTTACTAATAATTTTTCAAAGTACTTAAGTAAAATTCTACTGGGTATTAATCAGTATGTCTTATGAATTAGTCAAATAATTGGACAAAATTTTGGTTGAAAGAATAAAATAAATAACTTTCCCCAAATTCAAAATGTGATATACTAATTAATTTTCACATTGAGTAAAAACGTTTTATTTGTTAATAAAGGCTAGAAACAAAGAAAAAATTTTGCAGGAAGATTCCTAAAATGTGTGAGCTGACAAGTGTCTCTTATTTACAGACATAAATGCCACCAGGAACTTGTCAGGAGGGGCCAATTTCTTATTTGGATTACACCCTCCTACTTCTCTTTTGGTCTCAGTAGCCCTTCAGGCTAGGAGGGTGGCCTTCTCCATAGGAAGCACCCAATTTTCTCCCTCACCAAGTGGAGATGTGTTGGATTATCCCTTCTTTCATTGCTGTGGCAGTATATAGAGCAGATTGCCAATCTATGAGGTGGGGCATCTATTTTATTGAATATAAAGAAAAGAGCTAAGCAGTGTCTTCTTGCTTTGTCCATATTCTAGGGAGGGCACCAGAGCTTCCCCCATTAGATTCTACTTAATCGTATTAATTTAATATATATGACTGTTGTGTACAGGATGAAGTACCAGGAGCTGCTGGGGACGTTGTCATTAACCAGTGGAAGAATGAGTAGAAAGACATTTACTCTATTAAATACAAATGTGAGGAAGACCAAGGAGGCCCTTCTACATCTTTAAATGTCCCACTGGGAGAGTCAGGCTCATCAAATCTTAATGTCCTGGAATGAAAACACAAGTGCACCAATTCCTATGAGATAATAAAACAAGAACATGGAAGAGGAATGTAAGTGTAGATCACTGTTGCACGGCAGCATGGCATGAAATGATTATAGGGTAAAGATAAGGATAGGTCAAGAAATTTCCTTGAAGAAATGGCTGCTTTTTATGGCAACTATTTATTGTCTGTTAACTGATAGATACAGAACCAGGGGCATTTACTAGTTCATTAATCCTGACAACAAATCTGAGAGGTAGGTATTAGCCCTCTCATTTTATATTACAGATAGGGAAACAGAAGGTCAAGATTATGGGTCAGTGAAAGGTGGAGCTAATCTGACTTCAAAATCATGTTCTTTTTACTATGTTCCACATGCAAAACAGGTATAATAATAAATGGCACTCAAGAATCAGACCTTGGTTAATATATTCATATTTGAAGCCACTCAAAACTTTTTTTAAAAAAAAGCCAGTTGTAAAATAGGGTGTGGAATAGGGTGAGATGTCAGACTTTTAGAAGTATCACCTAGTGAAAAAAATAATCTCAAACGACCTCATGTGCAGGAAAGTCCATGAACCTTCACCCAAAAGTTGGGTATCATGGTAGTGAATTTGAGGGACTGCCCTGGTGATACTCTGGCCTTGAAATTACTTTCTCTCTGAGTGACTCTGAGCCATTATTTCCCCCCTCTAGGTCAACACTTTCTAGTATGCATAAGAGAATTGTTATCATTAACTAAGATAGCATACATGAAATGTTTGGTATATTAGTATCAGGCACGTAATAATCATTTAGTTAATATTAATTATTATTAGTACTGCTGGTAAAATAATTTTTTGAATATAAGTCTAAGTTGGGTCTGGTTTCCTTGTTTCCTTCCTTCCTTCCTTCCTTCCTTATTTTATTGTTTTTGACAGACAGAGATAGAAACAGAGACAAGGGAAAGGGTGGTTTTCTGTAATAGAATACGCTATATTAGTTGCAGCATAATAAAAGATGATGATAGTTGACCACCTCTCAGTAATAGCAGCAAGAAGAGAAAGCTGAAATAAAATACCACAAGAGAACCAAAAGAAAAAAACCCCAAAAAACACTGATTACATCAATAATAGGTATTGTATTATGCTTTACATTTTGCAAAGCTTTTTCACAATCAGTTTACTTGATCCATCCAACATTGCTGTGATGTATGGAGGGCATCATTCCCACTTCGTAGATGAGAAAAGAGGTGCTCAGAGAATTTAATACCTCATCTAGTGTCACAGTGAGTCAAAAGAGTAAAGTGTACCATAATCTACCAATGTGCTATCCAAAACCATAGCTATGTATGGCTACTTAAAATGAAATATTCAGTTTCTCAGTAGCACAAGCCACAGTGTTTTGAGTGCTGAATAGCTATGTGTGGCTAATGGCACTCATGTTGGACATCACAGAACATAGACTATTTTTATCACCACAGAATGTTTTATAAGATAGTACTGCCTATATATAAATGAGAGCACCAAACCATCACTGCATAGTACTGTGTCCAGTGTCCATAACAATAAACCTGATCCTCAGAGAAAAAAGTCAGGGAAGAGAAAAATGCTATAAAAATGTTTCTATAAAAATATACAATGCTTTATACCATAAAGCTAAATTTGCGTGGTACTGGACTGTAAGCATAATCAGAATTGGGCCCAGAATCCCCAAAAGTACCTAGTACCAGTGCCCTGCACACAGAATTTACAAATATTTATTAAGTAGTTCTTTTTGATCATCCACCGATTTAAGAAAAATGTCACCCTAACAGAACTCTTCCTGAAGCAAATAAGTGCAATGTCATAAAAATGTAAGTAATAACCTTTGTACAAATCTCAAGGGCATTTATGGTTGTGCATTTACAAAATTATTCAATGTACATACAAAATCCTTTTATATTCTAATGTATTTTAAATGCAAAAAAGTTTTTAATGGTAATATAAGCCTCCAGGATATATTCAAGGTTTTAATTTTGAGAAAGGGTTATAACCTATTGCTAATAAATCATAAGTTGACAGACCTTAGTAAATCATAAGTCAGTCTCAACTTTTGGTTCACTTTTTCAGTGCAACACTAGTAAATAGCTTTGAGAAACAGAGAGCCAAACAGTATTATTCGGAAGCAAAAAAAAATAAAAAAATAAAGGCTCAAAAGTTTCAGAAGTTAGTTTCCAAAGTGTGACACACACTTAACTACCTAAGGATCTTCAGCCTTGCCTGGCAGGTAGCTGTGGTCAAATTCAAGGAACATGGACAAAGATAAAGGTGGGTTCATTTTTTTTTTAATGATTTTGAATGTCTTAATGATATATGTACATTTCATGAAAATATGAGCCTTAGTATAATAGTCTGTTCTCTTTTGACAGATGGAACTCAATTTATATTCTACATGATCGTACCCCAGAATTTCAGTCTTAAGATGCTTGTCATAAATGTAGTTAATCTATTATGTTAGGTGGGATACTAAATCTCGAGCTCTTGGATTTGGATATATGTATGCCAAATTTATAATGGTGCTTGTCTATGAATGACAGATGCTGCCAAAGCAGAAAACTATCATTTTCTTCTACTCAACAGCACAAGGTCTTCCTGGAGACAGAAAGGGGGCTGGGGGAAAGAGGCAGTTGCCAAGATCTCACTAGCTAATTAATGGGGTCCTGCAGCGGTCAAGCAGTAAGTAGAAATGAGAAGTTGTCATTTGCAAAACTTGGCCCCAAAATGTAACAACACATACAAACTGTGAAACACACAGGGGAACCCATACACATGATGAGGAGAGAGTCTGTATTTGTATCGTAGACAGAAAAACTCTTTGACAAAATTGAAAAGGCTCTTTCATAAGGCAACAGGGAAGCCATAAAAAGCTGAACTGCAGACTTTTTAGGCAAATCATACTGATCTACTAGGTGGTAACTGGGTTCACACCCAAGAAATTGCCACCATGCGAAAGCTCAATGTACTGAAAACTAAAATGAGCTGTTTTGAGGTACGCTATCTTCTTTCCTTTGTATGTCTTTTCTGACAGTGATCTCAGTCTCAATGTTATGATCATGGGTATGGGATAAATAAAACAAAGTTCACGTCCCCCACGGGAATATTTTGGATGGAATAATTCAAAATACTACTGAAAATGTGGACAGTGTTTAGGGCAACCTAGTTGTACTCATTAGGAGGCTGTTCAAGGCTCCTGCCATATTGGTGATGTCCTTTCCAGTGCTGCACTCTATCAGAATGAGTACATTTGGTTTAGACACATAAAGGCTACAATTATTTAGCTGGAGCTTTGAGAACATTTGTTACAATATTTACCTGAAGTTAGTGTTTTCATTCAAACTTACCATTGAAAATATCTGTAACTTTTAAAACTTTGTTCTATTAAGGTTAAATGCTATAGACAACATACTACATAAGAACTATGGATTACCAATAAAACAAAGCCTTAATGGCTCTTTCAATGCCATAGCTCCTACTGAAAAATATCAAAAGTCATCAAGCTCTTTAAAAGTAATATAGGGTCCTACTCACTAATTCTGTAAAAAGTGTTTTAGTGGCCTGACATTGCCCATTGGGATACTTGTATTTATTCCCCCAAGTTGGAGGAGTAATTGGGATTATGAGATATGCATGGAACGAGAAGCCCTGAGCTCCTTCTCTGACTCTATTGGGATATAAATTGTGACCCTCATACAAGCCATTTAACCTTCACAAGATGCAGGTTCTTTGTTGTTACCATATATTGGGGAACAGCTTAAAGGTGGCAACTATATATTATTTTTCTTTGTAGTCTAAATATCTAACACACACACACACACACACACACACACATACACAAACCCATGCAAGGAAATGTCTTTCTGTTCATTGCTATATCCCAGCATCTGACAAAATATACAAATATACTATATATTATTTAGTGTAGCGATGTACAGCTGTTGAGTGAATGAGTGGATATAGCTTATTGTATGAATCAATGAAATATGAATACTAATTTCAGCCCTACCAGTTACAGGGTTGTTGAGAGTGTCATATAAAAACATATATGTGACTGGACTTTGTAAACTGAACAAATTTAAGGGGTGCCTATTGATATATTTCAAGCAGAATATGCTGATTCTATCATCTTTGCTTTTAATGGCATTTATGAAACTATCTAAAGGATTTTAAACTATTCCATCTGCTTTCGTCTGTTTAGCAACTGTTTAAAAGCTGTTCAGCTCTAAATAGCTTTGTATACTTTGATGAACTAGAAATGTATTTTTCCTCATCTTGATATCTAATTAATTTTTTGAAAACATGTATTGCTAAAGACTAGACATATAGACCATTAGGTGTACTATGACAACATTTTATCATTAGGTTGATTATCACAGTATTTTATTATTTTCAAAAAATAAGCTTTTACAAAGGTTCTATTTTTATTTATTTTTTATTTTTTGTTTGTTTAACCTGTTATAAGTAGTTAAATTTTGTCATAAAAGAACATCCAATTTGATGCATGGGGCATATTATCATAGGGAGGTTTACTGTCATATGGCATTATGAAATTTGAACTCTAGGGACAAATTTGGGTACAGTATCTGGTCAATGTTTTCACCATCTTCCTGAAGCTGCCTAATGCTTGCTGTGTTTTGACCCCAATTCTCCCAAAACACATTTCTCCTCCCTCCTGCCATGTTTTGAACTCTTATTAATGCATCATTAAAAGTTGGGATAAATCCTAGGAGATCATAAAGCCATTTCGTAGGACTTCACATTTAATTCTACTCCAATTTCTAAAAAGTAAAAAGGGCAGCAGTTCTTACTTAACTGCCTTAATAAAACATATTTGGTGTTTTTTTCTCATCAGAGCCTAATTCAAGTAATAAAATCTTTGACAGAATATTGTTTCATAGAGGCAAAAATACCTTATAGTAAATCAAACCAATCAGGAAGTGAGGAGATGATGGGTCCTGTTCTTCCAAACACTGGGTAATCTCCAGCCAATAACTGCCACAGTGGGGACCTTGCTTCAGTTTTCTATTGTGCAAACTGGAGATAATATTTGACCCTAATATCTCATAGATATAGGTTAAAAATTCATTAAATAATATACATAAAAAGGCTTTATTCATTAGAAGGGGAGAAGTGCAATATAATAATCTTGTATTATCTTTTCAGGAGATCACATGATTTAAGAACATAAACTCTTTGTTACCATATTTAAGTTATCTTACTCCTTCTATGCTACAGAGCTTTTGGATCCAGCATTTATAAGACCTAATTACTAATGGTCCATTTCTATGTAGTCTTTTTGTCTTACTAAGGCTTTCCTGAACCTTCCTCTTAACAGCAATGGATTTGTTCCTCTCCAAAGGTTCTGGGAAGCCACAGGAAAGCATCACAAAATCTTCCTCAAATTCTACAATGATTTGAAGAGCAGTAGAGAATCAGAAGTGTGTGTGTGTGTGCATGTGCACGCACGCACGCACATGCTTACATGCGTGTGCACATGTGTTTCCAACAACAGAGAGGTCTCTAAAAAGACAGTCAAACAGAGAAAGGGATATATTCGCTAGTCTCCTTTAATAGACACTAGTCTTCAACTAGTCACTAAAGCAAGATGACTCATCCATCTTGGGCCCAGAGGGGCAGATGTGAGAGTGTAAAAGCCTATGAAACATCCAATTTCATGGTATGCAAGTGATTTTCTCTTTTCTCTGTGTCATTTAGTTTGTACCTACTCAGAAAAACTGCTGATTCACTGGGGCTGTGAAATATGGACTCTTCTTAGAAGACACTTTCATTAGTAGTCCATTGGAAGTTTTTCTGTTAGTCAATTCGTAACTGTGTAAATAGTTCCCTTAAAATCCTCCAGTTCATTTGTAACTCTGAGGGGACCACCACAAATCTCTTCAAAAATCAAAACCTTTTATTATTGAACATATTTTCAGATTCATTTAATAATGCTACTCTCTCAGGAAACTTCACCATTTTGCCCCTCCATTCCTCTTCACTACAGTAAAAAAGTAGGTAAAATGTCTATTAGTAAACACATTTAAGAATTCCTTCACTGAAAAAGTCTATAGTAAAAAGCAAACATAAAATGAATAGAAAGGAATAATAAACTCAGTATTTTAAATCCATTTCTTGATTTTTGTCTAAACACACCATGACCAAATAGCCTGTACCTATTTTCATGCATATATATGTATATATATTTAAACACACATATATACTTAAATGTGTATATTTAACAACATGGAATGGCAACATATCAAATACTTAGATTCCGTGCAAACACATAACCTCCTGTGAAGGAAACATATTAATATTATAAAAACAAATCATGCAGAAAACATGCAACAGCTGAGCAGAGGAGAATGGGGTTGGGGCAGGGCACCAGGAGGAACACAAAGAATGTAAAGAACAAAAAGTGTCATTGACCTGATTTGTCAGAGCTGTTGCCTGTGATTGGAGTGATGGAGCAGCTGGGATTAGCCTTTGCGCTGTCCTTGGAAGAAACCATTTTGGGTTTATTTTTCGTTGCCTCTAGTGCTTTGACCTTCTTGGCATGTTTACTTCCTTTGTAGTGGGCCTCGGCCTGGCTCTACAAAGGAGAACAAATCAGGCTCATTTTCTTTGCTACTTACAAACACCAAAATGGATGATCATGCAGGAAATATTACATTCAATCATAGGCGCCACAGATATTTACAACTCAGAACTCAACTATGTTTTGGCATTAAGTGAAGGGGTAGACCAGTATCTAAGAGGTTTTTGCATATTGAAATCTTCTGTACAACACAGAGGACCTGTGTTTTTAAAAACCAGACAAATCATGAGTGAAAAACTGGGCCAGGGCAAAATAGTGACGAAGGTAAACTCTGTCATCAGCGTCTTCCACCACTGTCCTTTGGAGTTACTGTTTAAACATTTGGCTGGCAGCAAGCTATAATTGTCCTACCTGGACATATCCTTCCACCACCATTACATTTTGTTTCCCTTCAGCTAAACACCTGTCTGTCCTGCATCTACTTTCCTCTGGACTCCGCTCTGAGAGCAAGTGATGGGACAAGACAACTTGCCTGTGAGTGGAGATGGCACTGCATTTTGGAGTCATCTACGTGTGTTTCATGCATCATTTTGATGATTTTAGTTCTAACAATAGATGATATAAGCCACAAAGGGGGCAGGGTCAATATTTGTCTCTAATCTCAGATATAATTCTGAAGTCAAAGCAGTTAGTATTATGTTATTTATACATAAAAAATGGGTGGAACTGTGACTTCAATACTAGATCAAAAGGAAGAAAAGAAATCAAGACAAGTGACTACTAAAAATCTTCAAAAGACAATAACAAATTACAACAAATCAAGAAAACATTTAGTCAACTTACTGACATTGGGAAAATTCATCTCTGCCTACAGAACAAAAATTTCTTTTTGGCTTCAAATGCTGATGTACATACTAACAAAAGTATAAGCATATTCACTTTAATTTCATTTTGAATAGACTCTGGAAATATAAACAAGCATTTGCCAAAAAAATCAACATCAACAACCAAAAAAGAAACGCAAAGCAAAAACTGAAACATATATTATATGACATGTTAGTTTACCTATAAAAGTGAAATGATGATAAACCTATCATATAAACTGAGTTTCTGTGAGATGATTTCTAAAGTAATAACTATTTAATATCAATTCTCCTTATATGCCTGTCTGTGATTTGAAGATGATTTTATCAATGTTTTCATTGATTTTCCTCAGCTGGCAGAATATAAGGGGTGTGTGTGTGTGTTTCTACACCTTTACAGATAGGTAGGTGGGTAGGTAGGTAGATAGGTAGGTAGAAATGACAATGGACAGAACGAGCCAGGTTATAAAGCTCTGATTCAACAAAAGACATAGAAGTGATACTCCTAGCAACCCCAATCACCCCAGGTCAATGACCTTGTATTAATGCTACACATTCCCTAACTTCCTGAATATATTTTTATAAGTATTGTTTTAGATCATCATTGACTTATTGCTCTTAGTTGGTTTGCTCAAGGACTCCTCATTTTGTACTCTGTCAAGTAGAAAAAAAAAATCCCAAGGGAGAATAAAAGTGTAACATTATTAATATTTTAAGTTTTTTATTTGTAACCAACCAAGAATGGCTAAATCCCACTAGTACAGTTGAGTAGATATAAATTCAGAAAATATATAATTAAAAATATAAACATTGATAATGTGAGGTAATAACAACAATGCTTAATACTGTTAGGCCTCTGCCAAGCATAGTTCTAATGTATTACATATATTATTAGCTCATTCAATCCTCAAAATACCATTAGATAGGATTATTAGTCAGCACTTTACAAATAAAACACTGGGCCCAGAGATATTAAATAACTTACCAAAAGTCATACAAGTAGGTATAGAAGTCATTTTGAACACCAGAAATTCTTACATGTGTATCCCTATCTAACTATATACCCACACACTATACATACACATACTCACACTCAGATAATATTATAATCTTATTAGAAGTGAGAAATTACACACAAAGAAAGCACACTGCTTTTAATGACTCAGTGAAAGATTATATTTGAACTGAAATTTTTATGAGTAGGGAATATCTGCTTAATTCATGGGAAATATACTAACATAATTAGACCTGATCCTTCTAGTGAGTAGCAAGGTGGTCCTACTTTTTAGGTTTATAACAATTTCAACAAGATATTAAGAGACCTCCTAGTGTCAGGAGATCTCCTCTTTCCATGTAAACTATATAGTGCGACATTACTTTAGTACCCCTTGGCTAAAGAAACATGTGGTTCTCAAAATAAAAACTCTCAGCACAAGATAAGTAGAGTGTCATTTCCTCATTACTATTTCCTGGCACCACTGCAGAAAGTTAACAGCATCAATTAGTACTTGGGATAAAGATCCAGCTAAGTGACACCTCACTGGATGCCAAGATGTGAAGAACTTTCCATAGCCATGATCCACTTTCCTTTTGAGTTCTGGAGCGTGGACAGAAGTACAAGGGTTTTTAGCTTCTACTGACATTGTTTGGGAAAGACTATGGAATAACAGCAATGGCAGGTACCACTAATTCACATTTGGCATCCTTCCAATTCCCCCATGGTATTCTTGGTGGTAGCACTTTGCTATCTTCAGGACTGTATCTGAGGCAGTGCAATAAGCTTCCAAATCCTTGGCAAACTGTCCAGTGAAACTGAGACATTGTTAAATAATAACACAATTAACCTGACTTCATTGTTTAGGAATCTCCTTAATTGAGGAGTGAAAGAAACAAGGATAAGAGCCAGAAAACCTATGAACTAGGCAACACAATCAAACCCACTCAACAATAGCTCTTATATCACTTCTAAAAGACTTGGTTGACCAAACTGACTTCTTTACTCCTCAATGACTAATCAGCAGACACTTATTTATCTAGCACTAATGACTGTTTTTCTGCTTCCCCACTGCAAGCACTGCTGTGCCCCAACTAGAGTGATCAAAGAAACCTCTTGCCAAGAATTGCCAGAATCAGAGACATACACTGATTGCCACACATGAATTCATTGGTATCTAAGTATCAGAGAGCTGCACTGATCACCACACATGAATTCATTGGTATCTAAGTTCTTTCTGAGGTCACTCCAGTAGCTACCTGACCACCCACTGGTAGAAAAATAACTTTGACAGGAAATGATATTCTGGAATTTTTTCTTCCATTTATTTCCATCTTTGTTGATAAAGTTTTTCATTTTCCCAAATCCTATACATCTCTAAGGACCTTACTTATAAAAAAAAAAAAAAAAGATATATAATGAGACAATGTAGTGATTTAAAAATAAAAATGTAGTAATGGGAAACTCTACAATTCACCATGCTCCCATTTCTGGTTTTTGCCTTATTTCTAACTTGTGCTTCAGAGAAGTGGCTAGGATCTTAAAACATGATGTTAAGCTATGTTCACTTTGTACAGAAAGAACAGCCAAACTCAAATTCACAAAGTGACCAGGAAGATCAATGTCAAAGGTGAAAGTCCTCAACTATGTATTTCTTAATAAAACTAAAAAATTTTTTTGCATTTAAAAAAGTAATTAGAGTTGATGCCTTTATTAGCTCATCATTAAAACTACTGGCATCCTTTTTTCTGAGAGAGATTTCAATGTGGTAAAGCAGTGTTATATGGGAAAAAACAGAGGTCAGTTAATTTTCAGAAAAACTCCATACATGAAAATAACAACAACAACAAACTAAAATAACAAAACAGATGTCAAATGTACAAACATAAAAACAGGCTAAACTAACAAGGAGAAAACATGATTGTATTCTATGAAGAATTTCATAGTACCTGCCATGTGCTAGATATTGTGAAAGATTAAAGGGCAAGGCCTCCTACTTGCAAGAATGACAGCTGGAAGAAAACACATGAATGCAAAGAACTTGTAACCAAAACAGAGAATGGAATTGCAAAATGGGAGGTAAAGGCATATGGGCATCAGAGGGGAGGTAAATCTCTTCGGATTGCAGGGGATCATGGAAGCTTCATAGAAAAGTGACATGAGAGCTGGGCTCTGTTTTGGGGACAGGGTTCTGAAGTGGCAGTGTGGAGGGGGAGGTAATTCAGGAAAAGGAAACAGCATGTACTAGGGCAGTGAAATCCTGTGAGCTATGCAGTGTTCCCTGGGCACATCTGCTTTTCAGAACCACTAGAAAAAGAGATAAAAGGCATAACAGGGAAAGGCTGCCACGTTGTGCTACCTCAAAAATTATCTCCTGTCAAATGGAAAACATATAATGGAGTTCTAAAGTTAAAAAAAATATCCAAACATTCTATTTCTAGGTGTCTTGTATAGATGGTTATGAAGGTGTTGCTTTTACATCACAGATTTTATCCTGTACTTCAAACTATAATCCTATATTAAATGAATAATTAAATAATTTACATTGAAACTTTAATAATTATTTTAGATAAAAGCATGGCACTTAAAATACTAGTGGGGGAAAGCTTGGATGGCTCAGTGGGTTAAGCGCACGCTTTGAAGTCCCGAGGACTGAGGATCAAATCCCGGCTCCGGCCCAGGTGGACCCACATGCTGAACTGGGGAGTTCCCATAGTTCAGTTCTCTGTCTCTGTCTCTGTATCTCTCTCTCTTTCTGTCAAAAATAAAATAAAAATAAAAATAAGTTAAAAAAATACTAGTTGGACATTATTAAGAAACAAATTAAAGATTACTGAGTAATAGCTAGATAATTACTTGAATCATTGCTTAACATAAGACTATTTTGAACTATTAAAGTGCCCTTTGAATATACTTGTTGCATTGACAAGATCCCATACTCTCAGAGACTAAACTACAACATAAGAAACGTAAGATGAACTCAGGAGAAAGGCTTACTTAATCTAAAGACTGCTAGTAAATCTTCCTGCTGTTTGCAATTATAAGACCTACAATAGAGAGGAAAGATGGCTGCGTGAGAGGAGAACCCAGACACCTACCTGGGAAGGGACTTATGAACAAAAAGGAACCCACAGGGGAAACCCTAAGAAGCACCCACAACTGAGAGAACCACACAACGCAGAACAACACACAAAGGTTAGAGGAAAAAGGGGAGAGCGGGAGAGGGAGGGAGAAGGAGCAGTTTGGGGACAGGAATGCGGAGCGCAGAGCACGGCCCGGGGCTGGCAAAAACAAAGGGGGATTGGGGGGCTACAGCCAAAGTGGAGCTAGACCCAGGGCGGGCTGGAAGCCGAGACCTAGGGAGCGTGGAAGACCCACAGGAATGTGGACAATTTAACATCCCAACTCAAGGGACAGCACGCGGTGCCCGAAACAGATCACAGAGCCTAAAGTGGCACAGGGACTGTGGAGCAGGGCGGCGGCACTTCCCGGCGGGCGGGGTGAGAGCAGGGCACCAGCCTGCAGCAGCTCCGCACCCCTGATTCACAGAGGACACACAGCTGAACTCCTAAAGTTTTCTGTGAGGGAGCACCTTTTGAAGACAGGGCTCTTGGAGTGAGGGCAGCAGCTAAGTGGACACTGAGGGAGCACGCTGGGCAACAACAGACGTGCTTAGAGTGAACCCCGGTCCTGCAGAGCAGCCGCAGCCGAGCCTCTGCCAAGCCCCACCTGCCTGCACCACAGCTAAGGGGCGCCCCGGCAGGCAGGCCCACAGACGGCAGGCAGGCTCACAGAGACAGTGAAAAAGCAGCCTGGCCAGAGGGGAAGAAAAGCCCAGAGTAGCTCACCCAGCCCCCACTACTGCTGAGCTGCAAGCAGACAGGCTCACAGAGGCAGGGAAAAGGCGGCCCGTCCAGAGGGGAAGAAAAAAAAGCCCAGATCAGCTCGACCGGCCTCTGCTGTGAACCACCTGCCTCCCTGCAGACAGAGGAATCCGCTATTGTGTCTCAGGCAAGCCTTAGCTCCTAAT
>PVKE010042103.1:0-13890 GCA_004027555.1 Craseonycteris thonglongyai | reverse complement strand
GTTTCCATGTTCTGGCCACTGTGAACAGTGCTGCGATGAACATGCGGGTACAAACATCTTTAAAGATCAAGGTTTTCAAGTTTTTTGGGTAGATGCCCAGTAGAGGGATGGCTGGGTCATATGGTAATTCCATTCGTAATTTTTTGAGGAATCTCCATACAGCCTTCCATAGTGGCTGTACCAGTTTACATTCCCACCTATAGCTGTTTTTCTGCAAGGGCTTTTTGGTTTTCTCTAAGGCTCCTCTGTTGGGCATATATCTCATTGTAATTTCCAAGATGGTCAATGCCATGGGCTAACTGTTCATAACTTTACCCTTAGCCCTCAGGCATTTCCACCCTGCACTGACCCTTTTAGAGTCGCATTGTCTCTCCTCTATAACCTCCCTGTTCTTGGCCAGAGTCTTTCAAGACTGCTGCAGGCTGGCTTTCTCCAGCAGGGTCCACAGCTGTTCCATGGAAAACTCTCTCACATTCTTGGCCCAGTTGAAATACCAATGCCTTCCTCTTTCTCTTTGCCTCAATGTAATCGTCTAAGTCCCTTGCCTTTAGATTTATCGAGCATGAATCAGACACTTGTCCTCTATGTCCCCCAACCCCTAAATACACACTTGAAGCTTGCCATTAGCCTCCCCCCACAAATGCCTCTCACTAGCATGAGAAAGGGAAGCCCCTGTTTTCCCTTCCCTGAGGGGAAGTGAGACTGGGGAAGAACTCACCCTCCAGCAGCTTTCTTCAAATGACATCTCTTTCACAGCTTTAGTAACTGCACAGTTTTTTATACTGCCTTTGGGTCATTGCCTTGGAAGTCCTAGCATAGGTGGTCTAGCTCCTCACTTTAGAATGTGCAGGTAGCTGATACCTATGGATTTATTCTCAGATTTTCAGGCTTAGCAGAAATTGAGCAGAAAGCATTTCATTTTAACATCCTATTATATATGTATATGTAGATATTTTTACAAGCCCTGCTCATTATCTTGTACAGTTTGATTTGGACAAAATACATAAAACAATAATAGCAAATTCTTACACAGCAGTGTTCTAATCCATATATTGTTTAGTCCTTTTACAAAAAAAGATTTTTTTTAATTTTTTGTTGAGAGGTATAAAATATATGTGGTCAACGTTATTATTTTTGTTTGCAAATGAAAGAGTTGGGAAGTATAAAGACCTGTGCCTGGCTTTTTATCAAGATTATCTACCATCAAATTTCTCATATCTAGGCTTCTGCGGGTCTTGAATTCCCTTCCCACTGATAAAATATTTACATTTAAAAATCAGCATAGGGATGCCAGGATAGCTCAACAGGTTGAGCACTTGTCTTGCAACCATGAGGTTCAGTGATCAAATCCTGGCCCCAGCCCATGCAAATTGATATGCTGAACTGCGGCATAACTGGTAACTACCAGGATAGTGGCGAAGGTTCTTGGGGAGGCCCCTGGTTCGGTTCCCACCCCACATGGCCCCATATCCACCTGCATGGAACAAACCTGTGTCACAGCTAATGATGTACAACTATGGAAACTGCTCTGGGCCCTTATCTCTCTCTCTCTCTCTCTCTCTCTCTCTCTCTCTCTCTCTCTCTCTCTCTGTCTCTCTCTCACCTTCTCTCAAAAAATAAAATAAATCCTAAAAAAAAAAATCAGAATAGTCAAGTTTTTTAGTCTTAAGGATTTCTAGATTTGGGATTTCATTCTTGGAGGAGGTCAGGATCTTCCCAAGGCTGGACCCTCAAATATTCTTCCATTCATCAATGGGGTCCTTTATTTTCTCCTACTCTGATTTCAATTATACTTTATTCAGTTTCAGCTATTTTTCCAATTCAGGATAAATTAAGTTGCCAGTTTATTATAAAAGGTTATAACTCAGGAACAGCCAAACGGAAGACATGTTTAGGGCAAGGTATGAGGGAAAGTAGTTTCCGTGCCCTCTTCGAGCTGCTACTCTCCTAGTACCGCCACATGCTCACCAGCCCAGAAGCTCTGCTTAATCCTTATAACAATGCTGTATGGTACCTAAAATTATTGCTCCTATTTTCCTAGATGAGAACGCTGTGGAACAGAGGTTTCTCAATTTGCCCAAGGTCACTTACAAGTTAAAGTGTCAGAGCTGGGAGTTAAACCCATGTAGCAAAGCTCCTGACCACTGAATGATGTTGCCTCCCATGCTATGGTAGGAGGAGGGGTATCCTCAAGGGAGTCAGGCAGACCTGGGATGAAGTTAGCCATCTCTCCTTGCCATGTGACTTTGGAAAAGTTACTCTGACCTTTAGTTTCTTCCTCTGAAAAATGAGGCTAAAGCATTTGGGCTTTTGCATTCATATGTGGCATGCATCCAGGGAATGTGGCCCTTTGTATTCCTTCTTTCCTTCCTTTCCTCCACAATGCTGGCCACAGACATCCTTCTTCCTTCAGGTACTCTGGATCCTGAAAGATCCATCCAGCGTGAAGATATGAAGCCATGCTCTAGCTTAGCAAGCAAACTAAGGTGTCATTTCTGTTCTATTGAATGTATGGTCCTCTCTTTAAAGAAGACAGGGGAGGTCTGCAAAGATAGTTCTATATTTCTGATCAAATGCAGGCCTTGATTGATGTTTCTCAGTTGTTTCTTCTTCTTCAAAGTAGTCCTGACACATTCACTTGAGCAGCAGAGCTTCGGGGAAGGGTTCCTGCAGGTTGTGAGCAGTTCAGGCAGCAGCCTGACTGGTAAGGACACTATGTGGTACCCAGAACCTGGACATAAGGTGCTGAGGTGCATGTAAGTGGAGGAAAAGCTGCATTTTCACCTTCTTCTTATTGGCATGTATAAGTAGCACTGGGAGTTGGTATCAAATAGACCTGTATTCAAACCTTCATTGTATCACTTAATAACTTTGTAAGGTAGGTTAATAAATTGAGTCTTACTGAGCCTCACTTCTCTCATTTATAAAACGGGACAATAATCTTTACCTTTTAGGGTGGTTGTGGAGATAAAATATAATCAGAACTTCTTAGAAATTAAGAGAACTAAATGACTTCCATTTTAGAAAGTTCTAATATACTGGAACAAAAAAATAAATGAACAAATGCCCAAAATAGGGTTATAAAAATAATACGTTGTAAATGTTTACTTTTAAAAAATTAATGTTCTTAGCACACACACACATGCAATTTCATTCTATAATTTATAAGATACAGATTTATACTAGAAATGTTAGTTTATATTTCATGCGATCTCATTTTATAAGGAACAGAACGTTCTGTCATTGTCTCAGTGTACCTGGGTGTTTGATGCCAGTTAGAAATACTGTACAAGCTTGTTTCCGAGGCCCCTCGAGAATGCGGGGCTGGGGCCGAATGCTCTCCTCCCACCCTGTTAGAGAGCTCAGGCTCTGCTAAAGCTCCTGGTTCATAGGAGGCGCTCATGGGCCTTAATTCCCATCTTCCCTTCTTCCCAGTTTCCTTTCTACAACTGCCACTAGAACAATGGCCTTAGCATTGTTTGGAGGCCCCATAACTTTTTTTCTTGCAACTTTAGATTTATTATTACTTCCATTAGTTTCCTAGGACTGGTGCAATAAGGAGACTACTACAAATAGTCTCACTTTATTATTGTTCATCATCCATTTTCTTAAAAATTAAGAAATAATTCTCATATCATAAAATTCACTCTTTTAACATATCCAATGGTTCTGTCATTTTTTGTGTATTTTTAAGGTTGTACAACCATCACCATTATCTAAGTCCAGGACATTTTCATAACTGCTAAAAGAAACCCCACAGTTACTCCCCATTCCCTTATTCTCCTAGTCCCTGGCAACCCAACCATTAATCTGCTTCTTGTCTCTGTGGATTTACCCATTCTACACATGTGATATAATTGGAACCACACAGTATGTGGTTTTTCGTGTCTAACTTCCTCCACTTTGCATAATGTTCTCAAAGTTCTTCCATGAGATAGCATGTTTCAGTATGTCATTTTTTTTTTATTGCCAAATAATACTCTGCTATCGGATATGCCACATTTAGTCTATTAATTCGACAGTCAATGAGATTGGATTGTTTCCATTTTTTGACTATTAGAATAATTCTGCTGTGAACATTCATGTACAAACAAGCTTTTGTGTGGGCATATAATATGTCTTCAGTTCTCTTGGGTATATACCTAAGAGCGATATGGTCATAGTAACTATGTTTAGCATTTTGAGGAGTTATCAAACTGTTCTCCAAAGTGGTTGCACTTTTTGCAATCCTACCAGGAATGTGTAAGCTTTCTAATTTATTCACATCCCTGCCAACACTTATTGTCATCATTTTGAGTATAGCCATCCTAATGAGTATGAAGTGATATCTCATTGCGGTTTGATTTGCATTTTCCGAATGACTAATGATGTTGCGTAGCTTTCCATGTGCTTGCTGGCCAGTTATATATGGGAATAGCTGCTATCTGGTGTCCTCCAAGACTTCCAGCCATGGGAGGGCACCTGTCCTTCAACATTAAAATAAGAGGGGAGCCTCATTCCACACACTAGGCAAAGCCAAAGTTGTCCCCCACGCCATCCTTCTCTGGGTGACCACTCCCTCTCTCACCTCTTCTCCCATGCTCCTTCGGCCACAAGTCAGGCTGTACATGGAACCCAGTCTCTTCCTCTTGATTTCCTCAAAGCACCACCATCTCACGTGGTTTTGTACAGCAAGCTATTCGTGAGGGCTTGGTGCTATGGGGCAACAATGAAAAACCACAGATTGGTTACTTCTGTTGATAAAATTTCCTTAGCTATTCCACACACTGGGACTGTCTCTCTGGCCTTCTAAAAGTCTCATTCTCTCACTATTTCTGGTGACCAGTCTACACTTTCCAAATTTGCCGTTATTATTTTCTTTATTTCTTTCTTTTTCTTTAATGAAGTATACTTCCTGCTCTCTGATTGGGCCTATTTTTTAATGCATAAATAATTTTAAAATGCCTTTGTTAAACCAAGGGCCATTTTAATTTAGAGCTCTATCTACTAAAATCCACAGGAGAGGGTGAGATTACCCTTTTTTTTTTGAATAATCAAATTCTTAGGCATGAGTTTTTTAAACTGAGAAGAGCAGTATAGATTGATAGGTTGTGCTGCTGTGTGCCACTCTCCCATCAACTGCAGAAATGGATACAGTTAGTGTTTATTGCAAAGAGTGAAAATTTCCTTTTTGTTAGTAACTAAGGCACCTGGAATATCATAGGAAAAAGAAACCCTAGTGTTCACTGAATAGCAAGAAGCAAGAAGCAGGAGAGAGAACAGTATCAACATCTGAAAAGCTGGGAGAAAGCAAAGGATCTTCCCTTATTTTCTTTAGTACCGGTACTTAGAAAGCAGTCAACCTTTCAACCCAGAATAACTGAACACTTGCTACCTTTGTTCACACACAAATGTGCTTCTCTTGATTTCTTCAATGGCTGCCGGTTGACCACCAAATAAAGTTCCAAGCAACCCCCATGGGAACTCTATGCCCTGTGTCCCACTGGTACCTCCTTGAGAAACATTTCACTTCTCTATCTCCACTTTGCTCATGCTCTTCCTTTTGGTTGGAATATTGATACAGCTCATTTTTACCAAACAGAATGATTCAAATCCTACCTGTGCCACCACTTTCACAAAGCCTTTCCTGATTCTTCTCATCCTTCACATTCGTAATTTAAGAACTGCTACAATTAATATAGATACATGCTGCTCTATTTTGTCCTCACATAGGTGCCCATATTATGGTCCCAAATAGATTAAAGGTCCTCAAATGCATGAATTAATGCTTATATATATTTTTGTATCCACTGCAAAGCATACCACAGTGCTCAGTGCATGGAAAGTGGCCAATAAATATTTATTGAATATTGAATTCGTTTTCTATTGCTGCATAAAAAATTATCACAAATTTAGCATCTAAAAACAATATACATTTATTAACTCAGTTTCCATGGGTCAGGAGTCTGGACAAGTCTTAGCTGGGTTCTCTGCTTGGGGGTCTCACGACCTTCAATCAAGACACCAGCTAGGGCTGCAGTTTCATCTAAGGCACAGGTTCTCTTCCAAGTTCATGTGGTTTGGGCAGAATCCATTTTCTTGCAGCTGTAGAACTCATGGCAGTTTGCTTCTTTAAGGCCATCACAAGGGAGACTCTTCGGTGCTTCAGGTCTCTGCCCTCTTTAAAAGGGCTCGTCTGATTGGGTCAGGTCTACCTAGGATAATCTCCCTTGTGAGTAACTCAAAGTCAAGCTCATTAGGGAAATTAATTCCATTGCAAAAATCCCTTCACCTTTGCCCCATAATGTGGGAGTGGCATCCACCACATTCACAGGACCTGCCCACACCCAAAGGGAGTGGACACACAGGCCTTGTATACCAAGGGGCAGAAATTTGGGGAGCCACTTTAGAGTTCTTCGTACCACAAATATTTTGGGGGGCAACACTCTTAATAGAATGTATTTTATTTTATTGTGTTATAAGACCCCAAATTGCTTCAAAATAGTAGGAAAAAACTTCAAATCAATTACTGTTTTAAATGTAAATGTCTTTTAATAATGTCTCTGAAAGAAGATAAGTCCCTTATTATTATTATTATTATTATTATTTGGTAGATTGAAAATAAAAACAATAATTATTTCTAAATATTTTAGTTTGTTTGTATAGTTGATGTTGTTTAGACCTGGTTTCAGTTCATTTTATTCAATCTAAAAACAAGATCACAAAATTATTTTATGTAAGTGACCAAGTTGAGTTTGTCAGTTAATAGCTGGGAAAACAGGTTAAATATCTGTCTGAGGAGTGCACAGATTGAGGAACATGTAAGAAACTATGGGAAGATTTTGTCTTCAATGGAAACACTAAATGCCTGCAGCAGGGTGTGAAAGCCAAACACAGGAGTTCTTAATCTAATGAGCTCAAATTATAGCTGTCATTTCCCTCTCAGAATTCTACCCAGATTTTTATTCAAATAGATTCACAAAATTGGAGTAGTCTAATACTATCAGTTTGTTAAGACAACCAGGAGCATCCCTCGTTTACCCTCGTGTGAACGGATGCTGTTTGCTCTAAGAAGAGTGAGCTTTGGGGGAACATTGACTCTGATGACATAACCACACTTAAACCCGATTTGTGTCTAGACTGGTTGCTAACAGGAGAAGGACAGAAAGAAAATTCTATAGTTTAATTTATGAGGGGAACAACCCACCAGGGGTGTTATAAAAGAGGAACAATTTGAAACCTAAAACATTGAGTAGATTTAAAAAAGAAGAAGAAGAAAGAAAATGGGAAAAAAAAGGATGGCAATTTAAAGACAAATTCTTTTGGAAAGTTTTGAAGTTCAAATATTGAATATTTGCATGGGGAAGATGTGTTGGGCCTTGTGAACACATGCTCAACATTTATTTATATGCACATTATTGGTGACTTGTAGCTGAAATATGTTTATATGATTTTTTTCCAATGTGATATGGAAGGGCAGGGCCAGCAAATGTGGGAGGAAAGTCAGGCGCTGGCAGTTCTGCTTTCTTTTGTATCTAGCCCCACCTCCGTGCTATGCAGAGACTGACATAGAGTCAGGGGCAGGGATTTATAGCCACATCGCTGCCTTCCTGCTCCAGAGTATAGATGCACACAGGTAGAAAAAAAAAAAATGATTGTATGATGGAAAGTCGTGAAGCTGGAATGACCCTTGGGGTACTTGGCTGAGGGGTAAGCAGGAGAAAGTGTGGCAAATTGTCATGTCTTTCCCCTCACCCTGTGAAAAGTCCTCTCACCAGTAGCAAGCGGAGCACATGACCATTTTTCAATTTGTACTTAAAAAAAAAATGTGTACCAACTCATGTCACCTCAATAAATTAAAAAAAAAAAAAAGTATACTAATGAGAGTGCAATACCTTGAGTGATCCTAGAAAATAAATGAAACTGGCAGCTCTTCCTCTTATTTCTGTTTGATGTTAATTTAAGGAAGTCTCTTACAAGAGGGTTTCATTGGTTTGTTTAAAACAAAACTACAGCCTTGATATTTTTATTTCACTCACTGCGATAATCACAAAGCATAACCTTTAAAAAAAACCCAAAACAATTTATTTAAACAAAATGAGTATGAGCAACTGTTGGAGAAGCTGCATGCAAAAGGACTGACTCATCAAAACCTGGAAAATGCTGGAGGCTGATGACAGAGAAATGTGTTTTTTGTCTGTTTTAAAGGGAATAATAGCACTATTGCCCTATAACAGAGCCAATGATGCCCGTTATATACTGTCACTTATGTTTTTCCTACCAAATATGTGACCGGTTTAGAATTCACATAAAGTATAGATGAATAGCTTTGAGAATAAAAATGGGTTCTAGGTCCATACTACATGGTTTGTGGACATTTCCATTTGGAACTAATTGTCTCCTAAGTTCAACATGATCAAAGCCAGACTTCTGAGCCTCCAATGGTGCTCCCCAGGGTTCTCCTAGGCCTTGAGGCTGCATCGTGGAGGTCTTTGTATTCAGCACTCTCAAAGTAGTGTCTGCTTTCCCCCAGTACTTCCTTCTATTTCCACAATTGGTAGTCACTTCAGTCAGGGCCCTTAGCCCTTCACATCTGAACTGCTGACTTCAGGTCCTTGTCCCCTGGGGTCCATCAAAGGCTTCATGCTTGTCCTCTTCCAACACTGCTTTGGATCATGTCATTTCCCTGCTCAGAAACCACCAAAGGCCTCACATTTCCCATGACATCACATCCAGGTTTCCTGACTTGCCTTTCAAGGCCCTCCCCAAACTAGATTAATCTTATCTATTCAACCCTCTGCTTATTCCACTGCCTGTCACCATGTCCCATCACTTCAGTGAACATCTTGTCACTTTATTGCCTTTCTTCAGGCTGTTCCCCTCACCTGAAATGCCATTCCTCAACTCTTGTCTCATTAAATCTGTCTTGTCCTATGTCCTTCCTGCAGTCTTCTGACACACCCTCACTGATCTCTTACTCTTTGAACTCTTAAAGCATTACAAATGCCTCTTCTACAAATGTTAGCATTTAATTATATGCCTGCCTGCATATTGGTTGTTTTATAGACCAGTCTATAAACTTCTAGAAGTCAAACTAAGCCTTGTATTTCCTATCCCTCACATAGTGAGTAAATTGTAGAAAATTTAATTGTTTCTTGTTTTGTTTTGTTTGGTTCTATTTAGGTTGCGTCAGTAGAAGAATTCTTATTTTCAGATTATGTTTGTTAAGTAATAAATGTTTTTAATATAAATGATTGCCATAAAATTGATTAATATTAAATTATAAGGGTTAAATTTGCTACCAGCCATAATACTTTTTAAGAAAGAAAAAAAAAAGAGTAAAAACCCAAAGCTATGATACATGCATTTTAAGTATTAATTAAAATGCCACCCCATCAATAAAGCACTACTTTTTCTACATGAGCCATCCATAAATGGTAGCTATCATCATATGCCCACTGCATCCTGTACATACCTCAGAACAATAATATCACCTTGCACTGTCTTCACACATCTGTCCTCTTTCTTTTCTTTTTATGCCAAACTGTGAGTTCCATGATGGCAGAGACCATATCTTTTCAGCTCCGCGTCTGCATAAACTGACAAAGTGCTGGCAATCAATAAATGCTTACTTAATGAATAAATGCATTACGAGAGCCCTCATGTAACGCTGAGTGTGACATTCTATAAGTACAGTTATAGTTGGCAAGTGACCACTGAGTCTTATCATCAATAAACCTTTTTATATTTTTAAGTGATTATTTAAGATAAGTGGGTTTTGTTTTGTTTTGTTTACTTTTAGGAGATTTTTAACTCCCAATCGATTCAAATTGCATCTTTTTGCATAGAGAATTGCAGAGGAAATTACAGCCGAATTTAGATCAGGAGGAAGTGAATTGTTTCTTGCCAAGCCTAGAGAAATTTTAATATATTGTTAAAATAAGTGTAGCTATCTGCTTCTTATAACTTTTCTTTTTTTTTATATATATCTTTTTATATTTATAGAGAGTAATTATTTTATCTTCAGTGCATATTTATTTTTTATTTTACTTTTGACAGATAGAGAGAGAGACAGAGACAGAGACAGCTAGAGAACCGAACTGTGGGAACTCCCCAGTTCAGCATGTGGGTCCTGCCTGGGCCGGAGCCGGGATTCGATCCTCCATCCTCAGGGCCTCAAAGCGAGCGCTCAACCTGCTGAGCCGTCCCGGCTTTTCCCATAACTTTTCTTAAGAATAGCACTCTTACTCAAATACAAAAGAAAAAAATAATTTGATTTTAAAAATGGGCAAAGGGTTTGAGTAGACAGTTGTCCAAAGATATACAAATGGCCAACAAACATATGCAAAGATGTTCAACATCACCAATCATTAGAGAAGTGCAAATCAAAACCACAATGAAATACCACCTCACACTCATTAAGAGGGCCACTATCAAAAAATTAAATACAACAAGTGTTAGTGAAAATGTGGAGAAATTGGACCCTTTGAGCACAAGTGATGAAAATGTAAAATGGTACACCTACTATGAAAAACAGTATGAAGGTTCTTCAAAAAATTAAAGATGCAATTACTATTTGATCCAACAATTCCACTTCTGGGTATAGATCTAAAAGAATTCAAGGCAAGATCTTGAAGAAACCTTTGCATACCCATGTTCATAGCAGCATTATTCACAATAGCCAAGAGGTGGAAACAACCAAAATGTCTATTAACAAATGAATAGACGAAGAACATGTGATATATACATACAATGGAATATTATGCAATCATATAAAAGGAAATTTTGTCTTATGCTACAAGATGAACAAACCTTGTGGACATTATGCTTAGTGAAATAAGCCAGTCACAAAAGACAAACGTTGTATGTTTCCACTTATATGAGGTACCTAAAGGACTCCAATTCATAGGGACAAAAAGGAGCATGGTGGTCTTGAGGGGCTACAGAGAGGGGGTTATGGAGGGTTGATGCTCAATAGGTATAGTTTCAGTTTTCAAGATGAAAAATTTCCAGAGATCAGTGGCACAACCATATGAGTATAGTTAATACCACTGAACTGTACATTCAAAAGTGGTTAAGATGGTAAAGTTTATCATATACTTTCTACCATAATTTAAACTAAAATTAAAAATATGAAAAGAATAGCACTTCACACATATATTCACCGTCATCTATCAATACAGGCTTGCTCATTGACATGAGCCAGTAGATGTTTAATAAATGTTTCTAATACTGGTGGTCATGATGAAAAATATAAGAAAGCATTTTTTTCTGATTTATGTCACCTAATAATAAAGACGTAGTAATTGATTGGTCTAATAGTACTGTGACTATGTCACTGAAGAATGAAACTTGTTACCAAGTACAGAAAACTTCTGGTAAGACTTATACAAACTACAAATGATTGAAGCCAATATTATGGTAATTACTGAATTATATTTATTAATGAATATAGGTATCAAATATTTGGGTTTTAAAGGAGTGGACATAATTTTTGCCTGTTTAATTATAATGTTGCATGCTTACATATTTTGTAATGTTACATGGTATGTGGCTAATAGGATACATTATATCTCCTTTAAAAAGCATAAGTAAATAAAGGCTGAAATTAAAACAAGACATAAAAATTTAGCATTAAAAAAATCAGCCTTGTTCACCAGAAAAAGAAAATTAAAGCTAAAATATCCTTCTTGCTCTATCTACTTCCTATCTCTTATAATCATCAGGTTTTCTATATAATTTAATAGAATGCAGAGCTATTTTTTCCCAACTTCCTCTGTTGCCTTTTAGCTGTTTTTGGTTCAGTGTCACACCCCAAAAAGGGCGCACCTCTTTAACCCTTTCAACTCTTGAATCAAACACACCCTTATTAAAAGTGCTTTTCCCTTCACAGTCAGTACCTGTCATTCAGCTCAGCCTCTGGGAGAGAGCAGCAGTTCCAGGAGGTGAGCAGGTGAGAGTTAAACAGAGTACAGGCTAGAAGGAGGAGGACCAGACAGGCTATTTGGAGAAGGGAGAACACTGATATCAGTAATGCCGGCACAGCTACATTCTACTTCTCAGATTCGCTTGGTATTTCTCTAGGAAGCAAACAAGAAGCAAGATCATGGTAAGAAACAACTGAAGTTTTATCTATTAAGTAACACTTTGTTTTGAACTTAATCTAGTATTATTATTGATGACATCAATAACCTTCACAATGTGCTTATAGTCTAGAGCTAGCATATTCTCTGGGCTTAAAAATTGTAAGCAACTTTGAATAGAGGGAATTTAATGGGAGGCTGGGTACCCTGAGAGACTTTGACTTGAAGTAGAAATGAAAATGCCTAGTATGTAATCTTTAAAACATTGCATGTAATCTTTGACAAGTTACCTTGTTATATGTATATATATATATGAGTTAGTTCCATCAGCCATTCTTTATACCTGTTGGTGAGTGTGCTATAAAGAATTTAGTTAATCCCTTTTCCCCTCTGAGTTAAAAAGAATCTTTTCTCCCCACCCTTTTTCCAAATGTCAAAGGTAAACTCATGTTCAGCCCCTTGAAAGAAACTAGTTGGGAAACATTGTGTTGAGCCTAAGGAATGATCTTTGTTTTTCTTTATGGTAAGAGAGGATAGAACTTTATTACACATTCTTTTAAAATGTAGGTTATCTTTCAAATGTGTTCTCCAGTGGGCGTTGTCCCATAACAAGTTATTATGTATTGCACATACTTTCCCCAAAGGAGATTTTATTACAAGGACACAGAAATTATGGGAGAGACTCAGGTTATTACAACCCTATATTCGAGAGGTGCTATGGCTTAAGATAATTTATGAGAAAAAAAATCAATCTCGTAAACTTTTAAGAAAAAGAAGTTTATACAAGGTCTACTAAACTTTGCTCACTAGTTTGATCATTGAGGCATAAATATAAAGCCCTAGTAAATTCATTATTGCCATTGTTTTGTTCCTACTTAACACTTTCCCCCATTCTTTGATATTTTAGATTCAAGGGCTTAATAACTACACTAACAAATAGTCCTTACACTAAGACATGAGCTCCCAATTTTCCCCTAGAAATCTTAACAGAATTAATACCTTGTGTTTTTTTTTAAGAAATGACTTTTTAAAATGATTTGCCAAATTAAAAACAAAAAGTAAACATTTAAGTTTAAGACCATCATGACTCTGAAACTTCAAAAAACAATTTAAGTTTAATAAGTGAAATTTCTGATATTTTGGTCAACCATTTTATTAAGGCTTAGTTGTAAATATAGAAGAAAATGTACTAATTAGATTAATTTAACTATAGCCTCTGTGCATTGGAAAGTAAGCTTGGAGTAGGGCGGGAGAATTGCAGGAGGGGTGTATCGGCCAGGTTGATTCTTTTGAAGGACGTCTATCCCTTGAGTGTCCCTGCAATATGAGATGAAGGTGTGTGGAAGGCACTGCGGGTACTAATAGTGTAGTGGCTAGTGAGACGACATTTTAATTTTCATTCAAATGTTGAAATGGGCAGGAACCTGCTGCCTTGTCTCCAGGCATAATCGTAACTAGGGCAGCCTCAGCCCGAGTGTGCTGACTTGTCTACCTCAAGCCTGTACAGGAACAGTGTTTGCAAAATGCAATCCAAACGTGCAAGCTGAGGCAGAGAGAAGGCATCCGAGGCTCATGCTGCCTGCCAGGAACAGAAGGGTGAGAAGTGAAGAAATGTTTTACTTTGCAATCGTGAAGAAGCAACAACTTTCTCACGGACTCCCTCTCCCCAGTACACACAGGGTCCCAGGCACACACACCCTTGTCCACCTCCAGGACAGTGTAGTGGAGGAGTGAGGAATAAGCACAAGTTCTGTGGGAGGGGAAAGCAAGTGGATCTTTCTTTCTGATGGCCAGAAGACCCAGAGAGTGGATAAAGATATTAGATACT
>PVKE010042102.1:0-13891 GCA_004027555.1 Craseonycteris thonglongyai | reverse complement strand
AAAAAAAAAAAAAAAAAAATAGAATGGTGCCTTTACTCCCATTAGACCCAGGGAAACTTAACATTTGTGTTTTCCTATTGGTTTTTGCAATACAGAGCACTTGTTTTATTTGGTTGTGGCCATGCTTTACAACTTTGAATTTCCACCTAATCTAATCCCAGTCCATCCTAATTGTATTTGCTAAAGTCATTTGCAGTAGCTTTATAGCACATTCATTTTATATACTACAACTTTTCTAAGAACTTTTCTAATCTTGGACACGTACCTTGACTTATCATGAAAACATTGTTACTTGTGATTATTAGCTTGTATACTTTCCATAGTTTAAAATACATTTTTAAGATAGAGCCATCTAAGTGTGATTGCTGAATCAAATTATATGAATGTTTCAAAGTTTTTACTGTGTAGGGTGAAAAAAATTTTGGGATAGTTATACTGTTTTTAGTAAAAGTAGTAATGACCTTATTTTAAGGGTGATATTGACACTTTAAAAAATAATACAATGTCTTTGCATGTTAAATGAGCAGTTGCCCACCATCTCCAATTTTATGTTGCCTTTTAAAAATAATAATTTAAAATAGATTTCTGGTCATCCCCCAAAAGAGAGGCAGGAGGACAGTGACCTCAATTATCTGTACCTTTCTTCTTTTCTTTGAAAATGCAAAACCTTTCCAAAATGTGAAATTACAATATTTGTACATTTTTTCTATGAAAAATGAAAAATCTTACAAATTCTGACCACTTTATATTAACTTTATGAGTAAGTCTGTGAGATTTTTTCCTAATGTTGAAATGCTTAACTTTAATTACCTCAATCATCTCTGAGCCTTTCATTGCCCAGCAGAGAGCCAAGTGGACTCATCTCTTGTGGTAAAACCATAGTACTATTTTTATGTCATTTAAGTCTGATTTTGGTAGAGGAGTTTAGCAGACCAATTTTCCCTATCAAATCATGTAAATGAATATAAGACATCTTTGTTTTCTCCTTTATTTAAACTGAATCAGTTGCTTTATATATTTTATATGGTTGGTTTGCCTTATCTCCTACTAGATGTTTGCCAAACTACTGTGAACATGGAGGACGATGCTCCCAGTCTTGGTCTACCTTCTATTGCAATTGCAGTGACACAGGCTACATTGGCACCACCTGCCATAACTGTGAGTAGATTCATGGTTTACCCGCAGTAGAATGGGGAAAATTCTTGGAATACCAGTGTTTCTTTCAGGACGTATTCAGCATGGCGTAGGCACTCTTTAGTCATTCCTGCAACATGTGTTTCTTGAGATTCTATTATACATGAAACACTGTAGTGGGTATGGAGGATAAATGAATATAAGCCATTTTCTCCTGGAGTTTATGGTTACCAGGAAGACAGATAGGAAATGGGATATGTTGAGCTTGAGGCAAGACAAGGTACAATAGGTATGCAGAGAGGAGTTAGTAGGTCAACTGTATTGTCTAGATGGATTAAGTAACACTTCTGTGATAAACACACATCTCAGTGGTTTAAGTAAAAAGCAATTGTCCCATGCCCACCTTACATGCCTATCACACATGGGCAGGGGGCCCCATTCTACACTGTCCTCATTCTGGGGCACTGACAGAGGCTTCGTCATCTGGAAGGTTGCCGTGGAAGGGAGAAGGAAGCACAGGGAAGCATGTATAGAATTTTAATAGCTTCTACCTGAACACGGCAAACATTACTTACACTCATGTTCCATTGACCAAATAACATCACATAAAAATACCTAAATTCAAGAGGGGAGGAAGTATCATTTTATCATAGGGTCTGAGACAGTAGAACCAACCTATTGGTGATAAATCAGTACTGATGCTTACATGTCAACTTGGGAAGCTTCAAATAGAAGATTTGTGCTGATTTTTTGGTAGGAATGTGGTATAAGAAAAAGAAAATTGAATCTGCAACTACTTTAATGTGGCTAGAGAGTGCTCACAAAGAAAATTGTAAGAGGGGAAGCAGGAATTCAGGCAGGCGGGGACACACAAAGAATAAAGGGTGAGCAGTAAAAAGTAAATGAATTGCATGAGCCCTGATTTCTCATTTTTAGTTAGGTTAGTGTCACCAAACAAAAACATATGACAATACAGAAAAGGTTTGTCATTTAGAGAATTATGGATCAAACTATGTGAAATGAAGTATAAGTACAATTGAGAAAGACATAATCTGAAGGTGCTGGTATCAGCTGTAGGATATTTCATTAAATATGTAAAATTTGAAATTGATACAAAAGGTAGAGCACTGGAAGAACAAGCTTCTAGAGCCATGTCAAAGCTGGAGAGGTCCTGACAACCATCGTGAGACATCCCTCGGAAGCAGATATTGCCACTTTTTCTTAATTTTCTGCTATTGCTGGGATGGCACTCAGAGATTCTGAAAGGAAATTAGTAGATGCCAGCTTGGCTGGAATCATACTCATATAGAATGCGCAATATCAACACTTTAGTCCCTGAAGACCTCTTAGCAATTCCATGGCCTTTTCTATCTCTTGGAATGTAGCACTCACCAATGATGCCCATAGGAAAGTCTGCTCACATTGAAGAAAAAATATCCCAATGCCCATCATGGGATGATATTGTAACTGCTGTTAGTTTCCTGGGGGGAAATGAAAGACACTTTCTGGCACTATAATGACATATCTTATTTAAAATGTTCTATTTGAAATTTGGGACAGGAGAAAGAACTTTGGACTGAGAGAGACTGGATTTAATTATATCTAGTTCTCATACTTGAATAAGTATACAATTTCATTACTCTACAACTGCATTTCTTCATAGATTCAATGAAGAAAAACTAATGATAATTTGTGGGCCCTTTTAATGCTAAAATTACACGTTTTATGAAAATTTCCCAATAAATACTAATCTATAAATGTTGAGTCTGGTTCAAGAAATAGTTTCCCTAAATAGCTAAAAATAGCAAACACTTGTACAAAAAATACCGTAGAATATATATATGAATCATTATTCAGATTATAATGTTAATGCTCTTATAAGAAGCTCAGAGACAGCCAGAATGTTTTTCAATTTAATAGTGATATAAGAAAAACCTGAAAAAGATTGAAGTCAAAGCTACATAATATTTGGCAAGTTACATGCTATCATTTCTATGACTTCTACAGCTCATTGTATTCACTCTTTTCTAAAGTAATTTAACAATATTTTGAAGAGTTCATTTTTATGAATGCTGTTCTATTTTAATTTTTGTTATTTATTAGGCTAAAAATAGATTTTCAGCCTTAAAATAAATGATGGAGGTGAGGTACTGATTTTTAAAGGAACACTGTTGAAATTGATAAGTTTAAGAATACATATTAAGCCCTTAAAAATACCATTTTTAAGATAATTAAAATTAAAAGGTTTATTCCTGGGTTTCACAGTGGAGTAGAGAATTAAATAGAAAATTTTGGTAAACTAAAAATAGACAGAACTATAGTGTGTTATGGTAAATGAAATAAGTCAGACAGAAAAAAAGACAAATACCTTATGATTTCACTTATATATGGAATCTAAAGAATAAAATAAGCAAACAAACAAAACAGAAACAGACTCATAGATAAAGAGAAAAAGCTGATGGTTGCCAGATTGGAGGAGTATTGGAGGACTGTGTAAAAAATGGTGAAGGAAGGCAATAAGTACAAATTGGCTGTTACAAAATATTAGCAGCGATGGGAAGTTCAGCATAGGGAATTTAGTCAACAATATGGTAATAGTTATGCAAGATACCAGGTGAATGCTAGACTTACTGGGGGGAGCACCTTGTAAATTATATAAATGTCTAACCATGATGATTATCTGAAACTATATGAAATATTATTAAATATAAAAAGTACCTGAAAAAAAATTCTAGTTCTTATTTTTTTTAACACCTTCACATCCTTGTTTCTATAACATTGCTCAGAGATTACATCGTGGCTGCAACAATGATAAATTCTTTGTCCCCTTTTGGAAACTCAGCCAGGCAGAGGCACTTGTGTGACTGTGAGGTTTGGCAAGCACACTTGGATGCCTGTGTTATTGACAAATCTGTCCTTCTAAGTACCCTTCTGACATTGTGTAATGACCGTTGTTTTGAGTCACTTTGTAAACTGAGTGAATCAAGCTGTGCTTTCATGCCTTCAACAAGCATGTCTCTCACACATTGGGCATCAGACATGAGAGCTGCCACAACAAAAAAAGCTAACAGAATATCATCACTTGAAAATTAAACAAGCAATTTCAAGATTTGGCTCTTATGGAAATGGCAACATTTCTGGCATATTGAGGAATATTTTTGTAAATATTACAATTAACAGTAAAAGCAAGGCCTTCAGATTTCCTAAAACTGAAGTTTTGAGTCTTGAGTGCTAGGACGTTCTTCAGGGTTAGGTTTGCTTTTTCAATACTGGTCTTTCTAGTAAATGTGAACCAAAAGAACTGACTTAGAACAGATAGAATCAACCTTTTCTGTCATCCAGCTTTTGTGGCTATGAGAAGAGTCTGGGTGAGGGGAAGGGTACAGTGGACTCTGAGAAATGACAAAATATAAATTCTGAGTCTTTAGACACAGTACATTGTTGTTGAAAGTAGATATGTCACCATTTCATTTCAAGTTTCTTTCTTCCTTTTCTGCTGACACATAAAGTTAGAGTAATTTTCAAATGCACTTTGCCCCAAACCTCTGTAAGAAAGTGATGAGTATGTGGGCAAGTGCTATTCAATCGGTGGTGGCCATTGAACATTATTATATCATTTCTGTTACTCGTTTCAGTTAGTAATTTTTTCTTCTAAGTTGTGTTTTATTCTCCAGAATGGTAACTGAAGGTAAATCAATGTTTGCTGTCCATACCAAGTCCTTGCAACCCAAACAATATTCAGGGCCTTAATGAGGTGACCACATTTTAACATTGGTAAAGCAGGACACTATTGACTGGGGGAGGGGGAAGAGTTCTTGATTAAAAATTTGGTCTATCTCCCACCGTTCCCTAGCTTGTCGTGCATTCTTTCCAAAAATTGGGACTTTTTTAAAACGCCGCGGGATGCGGGACAGATTGTTAAAAATTGGCACTGTTCCGCCAAAAGTGGGACATCTGGTCACCTTACGCTTAGGACCACCAGAAATAGTCACCATGGTTATTGGTTTTATACAGTATGCACATCTAGAAGTTGTGTATTGGAAGCCAAAACTTCTAGGTGCTCAGGATATATCTTGGTTATGGTACATCATGTATACCTTATTAGACATCCAAATGAAGATTGAAAGGAAGAAGTTTTGATTATGAAAGCTTAATGCATAGACTAGTCTACAATATAATGATAAACTTAAATGGGTATTATTATCATATCCAGTTTGTAGATGAGCGGATTGAGGCCCAGAGAGGATACACAACTGCCTCAAAGTCACATAGCTAGTAAATGGTAAAGCTGGGACTTGAATGAAGTGAATTTGGCTACAGATCTCAGATACTTAGGCCTTAATGTCTGATTTATCTTTTTCAAATAAGAAAGACATTTACAAGCCTCTGTACATGAACTTAGATGGAACATTCATCATATAATTTTAAGATTTTTACTAAAAAATATAGCTAACATGTAATAATATATAAGTTTTTGGGGTACACCATAGTTATTCAAGATTTATATACCTAAAGAAATGATCACCATGATAAGTCCAGCAACCCTCTGACAGTGTACCATGCCATCACAATATTATTGACTATATTCCTAATGCTGTATATGGCATACAACATAGTGGTTAGAAATTTATTAAATTTAAGTAGTGACTCCCCCACCCCAGACTGATCTAGTACTCATCTGACATTATACATAATTATTACAATATCATTGACTATATGCCCTATGTTTTACTTTACATCTCTGACTATCTTGTAACTATCAATTTGTACATTTTAATTTCTTCACTTTTTAAAACAGTCCTTCAGAACCCCCTTCCATCCAACAGTCATCAAAATGTTATCTGTAGCTATGTGTTTGTTTTTGATTTGTTTGTTTATTTTGTTCCTTAGAATCCACATATAAGCAAAATCACATTGCATCTGTCTCTGTGTGATGTAGTCCACTCAGCACAATATCCTGCAGATCTATCCATGCTGGTGAAGATGGCAAGAACTCATTTCCCTCCATGGCCAAGCAATATCGTATTATGTATATGTACCACCTCCTCTTCATCCATTCTTCCATCAGTAGACACCCAGAGTCCCTCCACATCTCAGACATTGTTAATAATATTGTCTTGAACCCACAAGGTCTGACAATTAAGTTCACAAACTTCCCACCGTGTGGTTACGTTGGTAACACTATGCAAACAACTCGGTAAGGTTTCATAACCTTGGTATAACAGTGTCTCACAGCTGTGTTTGTGTCAACATGTGGCGTGTCTTGCTGAGTGGCATTTATTATCATTGTTGTGTGTTCTTGTGTGCCATTGCAAGAATGTTGGAGTTTAAGTTTTACAAGACATTTTGGAGAGAAAAGATGATGTTTCTGGGGATGGAACATGGGTGTACCAATGTGACCCTGAAACAAAGCATCAAAGAGCACAATGGAAACCAGCCAATTCTCCAGAAACAAAAATGTTCTCTCAGTCCGAACCCAGAGTCAAAACAATGTTGGTAAACTTTTTGGATATCAGAGGGATTGTTCATTATGAATTTGTACCAGCTAGACAACCAGTCAACAGAGTTGACTATTTGGAAGTGCTGAAACGGTGGTGTGAAATGTTAGATAAAAACTACCGGTACCTCAACATTTCACCAACAAGTTATGGCTCTTGCATCACAACAATGCACCAGCTCACATGGAACTGTCTATGAGGGGTTTTTAGCCAGTAAACTAGTAACTGTATTGGAACACTCTCCATACTCACCTGATCTGGACCCAATGATTTTTTTCTTTACCTGAAGATAAAGAAAATATTGAAAGGAAGACATATTGATCACATTCAGGAGATCAAATTTGATACAATGATGGCTCTGATGTCCATTCCTGTAAAGGAGTTTCAAAATTGCTTTGGGGAGTGGACTAGGTAGGCACTGGCTTCTGTGTATATATTCCCAAGGGGAATACTTCAAAGGTGACTGTAGAGATGATAGTCAACAATGAGGTATACAGCATTTTTCCTAGGATGAGTTTGCAAACTTATCAGATCTCATATAAATGGATATGTCCTTTCCAAATATCATTTTGATTTTTTTTAGATAAATACTCAGAAGTGAGATTAATAGGTCACCATTATCACTTGTTATAGACTTTATTTTAAAGTCTTCTTTGACTGGTATAAGTATTGCTACCCAAGCTTTTTTGTTTCCATTTTCAGAAAGTACCATTTTCCATTCTTTTACTTTCCATCTCTGTGTGCGTTTCAAACTGAAGTGATTGTAGGCAACATATTTTAGGTTTGTTTTTTCTTATTCATTCAGCCCTTCTATGTATTTTGATTGGAACATTTAATCTATTTACATTGGAACTAATTCTTGAAAGATATGTAGCTATTGTAATTTTATTATTCATATATTTTTTTAATTTTATTTGTCCATATTAAAGAAGTTTCCCTAACATTTTTTATAATACTGGTTTGGTAGTGATGAACTCCTTTAGCTACTTCTGGGAAGCTCTTTATCTGTCCTTTGATTCTAAATGATAGCCTTGCTAGGTAAGCTATTCTTTGTGGTAGGTCTTTGCTTTTCATTACTTTGAATTTTTTGTTCCACTTCCTTTTGACCTAGAAAATTTCTGTTGAAAAATCAGTTGACAATCTTATGGGAGCTTCCTTATAATTTACTATTTGCATTTCTCTTGCTGATTTTAGGATTCTCTCTTTGTCTTTAACCTTTGCCATTTTAATTATGATGTGTCTCAATGTGGATTTGTTTGGGTTCATCTTGTTTGGGACTCTCTGAGCTTTTTGGATTAGTATGACTATTTTATTCACTTCGTTAAGAAAGTTTTTAGTCATTATTTCTTCAATAGGTTCTCAATTTCTTGTTTTCTCTCTTCTCCTTTTGGTAACCCTATGATGTGAATGTTGTCTTGCTTGATAGTTGCTTGATAGTAGTCTCTTAAATTATCCTCATTTTTTAAAATTATTTTTTCTTTCTGCTGTTCTGATTGGATTTTTTCTGCTACCTTGTCTTCCAAATGTAGATTCAATCCTTTGTTTCATCTAGTCTGCTGATAATTCCTTGTAGTGGATTCTTTACGGTATTTCAGTTATTGTATTCTTTACTTTACTGTTTGTTTTTTGTAATCCTTTTGTGTCCTTTTTTTTATGCTTGCTAACTCTTTGTTGCAGTCTCATTAAGCTCCTTTAGCACTCGTATAACAATTGTTTTGAACTCTATATCTGATAAGTTTCTTGCCTCTATTTCATTAACTTTTTTTTTTTTTTGGCCTCTCTGTGTGTCTGTTTTTATTATTTAGGTAGAGTTTCTTTGTCTTTAAGTTTTGTGATATGGCCTTATATAGTCATTTTCTTTGGGGGGCCCTGGTAAAACTCTCCTTGTTCACCTGCACAAAATGATCCAGGACTATCCCTTGGGTGGATTGTATGGGTAACAATTGAGATTTGATTGCTATGGGCATGTCAGTGGGTGAGATTGACATCCAGGCTGATTGGCTATGGAGTTTGGCCAGGTCCACAGTATGTGGGCTGTTGTGTGGAAGCCTTCAACTACTGAGTGGGATTCTCACCAAGAGGACTCTGGTGCCTATTGAGATTGCCCTTTGTATGTGCCACTTGTGGGGCTAATTGGGCAATGTTCTGCTGTAGTCTGAAACCACCATCCAAATATTTTGATAGTGGGCAACTTGGTAGGGGCTTCATTGTGGGCCCAGGTCACCTACTGCCTGTGACCGGCCAGAGACATCCTGGTACAAGCTACGAAGTGATTCGTGGTTTTCCCCTGCCTTTGCTAAACATGGAGGTAGATAGGACAGGTGAAACTGTGAACTGAAGCTATCTGCCACCAGTATCTGGCCTGTGGTAGCTCCACAAAAAAGCCAGGAAAACTGAGGCTTACTGCCCCCCGCCAGTTTTCTTAAGATTTAGTCATGTAAACGTCTCACACACTAGGCAAGTTGAGTGAGGCAGGATCTCAGGGAGCCACTAGAATTGGAAGGGTTGTGTTTACCAGGTTAAAGTAGATTCAGGTTTGGTGCTGGTGTTGAGCCTGGAGTTATTCAGCAAAAGTCTCAAAGCACACAGTGGTCAGTCACCACCTGTCTAGGGCTTCAGATTCTAATAGCTATTCAAGAAAGAATGCAATGCAGGCATGGATGGCTGCTTGCTAAGAAAGTGTCTCTGGCATTAGGGGAGATGAGTTGGACAGTGTCCCTGTGGAGCTCAACAGAGCAGTTCAGATTTAGATTTGGCTGTGGGCATTGGGAGAGAGCTCAATACAAGAAAGATGGCACCTGCCTACTGGGTTGCACTGGAAAGGGATCCTATACAGGAAAAACAGGGACTGTTCTCCAGCCCTTGATCTTAAGTCACATACCTTGACCAGGGGCTCCCTATATGCCTCTGATACCCCTAAGTCACTGTTCCTTCACCAGAGCCAAAGGGTGAGTATTTGGAGGTGAGTCTGTGTGAGGGCTTTCCAAGAGAACATCTGGGTTTTCCGAAGCCTTCTGTCCTACTTATAAGGTCAGAATTCTCACTGTTTTTCACAGCCAGACCTTGTGGGGGCTCTTCTTTCTGGCGCTGGTGCTCCCGGCTAAGGAGCCAGGTGTGGGGCTAGGGTTTCTTGCTACTCCATGAAAACTCCACAGCGGAGATATTCCTCTTGATTTTCAACCACCACATGGAGGGTTGGGGCCAGACCATTTTGCATATCTGCCCCTCCTAACAGTCTCAATGTAGTTTTGTCTTTATAGTCTTAGTTACAAACTTTTGTTCAGCTATTCTTCAGATGATTCGCCAGGTTGATTGTTTTATAATTTAGTTCTAAATTCAATGTGCTCATGGAAGGAAGCAAGCACAGTGTTTGTCTACCCTGCCATGTGGATTTCTTCATGACACTTTTCATATTGCTTGAGATGCACTATGGTATTGTGATACTATAATTGAAAACGCCATTCTAGAAGACTGAAAGATGAGAAAGTTTTTTTTTTTTTTTTGGATAATCATAAAATTATCATGGAAGTAGGTAGGATGAGTTAGCACTTGAAGCACAGCTAAAATTAGAATAGATATAAAGAACAGGGATGCCTATTAAAAACAGAAAGGCTGGAAAGAACCAAGACCTGATGGAAAGAATATACGTTGTATATGCCATGTTTTGAGACAATGCAAAAATTTGCCTGACTCAAGAAATGAAAATCAATAGCTTCATTTACTCATTCTTGAAGCCCAAATGGGATTCCTATAAAGCACTTTACCCTATGGGTAAATTTTAGTTCACTTCCCATTATGACCAAAGCTTTTCACATGCTATTACAGTATCTATAATTATCACTTTAATGACTACATCATTAATAGTCTCTTTAATGACACCTTTTTCTTTTCATTTGAAAAGTCTAAAATTTTTCTTTTTTAGTGAGAAGAATCCTAATCTCTCCTAAATATATATTATCATAACCAACATTTCAGTGAGCACCTGTGTGCTTAAGTTTTTAAACCCATATATTTGTTTTTTTTTAACTAGTCTTGTAAATGGCATTATTGAGTCAAAGATTATGAATAGTTTTATGAATCTTGATTGGTATTGCCAACTTGTTTGCCTAAAGGCTTGCTATAGTTTAATACTCTGATCTATTTTCTGACATCTTGTTTTACTTTCTTTGACAGAATTGTTTACTATAATGCATGAAACTGTATGTATTATAAGTAAGGCATTTGCATATTAAAGTATAAATTATTGTTGACTGTCTTGATGAGTTGCAGATGAAGCAAAAATTTTGTTCTGTTTTGTTTTTAGATGACAATAGGAATAAGATTGTCTCCACAAAATTTTACTTTATAAACAACAAGCACCTTTTTTAAAAGATTTATTTTATTGTTTGAGAGAAGATGAGAGAGAGAGAGAAGTGGGGAGGGAACAGAGCAGTTTCCATCGTTGTACATCATTAGTTGTGACATGGTTTCATTCCACATGGGTGGATGTGAGATGGGAACTGAACTGGGGGCCTCCCACATGGGAGGCAAGAACCTTCACTGGTGAACCACCCCAGTGGCTACCAGTTGTGCTGCACAGTTCGGTGTATAGGATTGCATGGGCAGGGGCCAAAAATTGAACCCAGGAGCTCATGATTGTGAGGCAAGTGCTCAACCGCTCAGGTAACCTGGCATCCCCCTCAATAAGTACCTTTGAAAGCATATCTGGTGTCAGAAACTACGCCTTTGATGATTATTCTCACATTGAGTGGAATCAATGCATGACATAAGTATCTATTTATTATCAATATATCTCCTGTTGAGTGGGACTTGGTATGATCTTCTCAGTATCTATGCCTGATGGTTTTCACAATGTGCTTTTTTCAAAGTTTCTTCACCATTTTTTTCTGCCTTTGCTAATCCTTTTCACAGTGTAGACTTCCTGACACCCTAATAATGCCCTTTAGCTCACTTTTCAAATTAGCAAAAGGAAGTCAGCTTTCTTTCTCTCACAAGCCTGATATTGTGCTTCTTCTATTGGTCAGTCAATAGCAAGGTATTGATTGAAAGCATATCAAGTTGGTTAGGTATCTGACCCTACAGTAGTAATCACAGAGGAACAATACTTTGCTGTTTTAACAGGAGGTAAATGGTTTTGTAACTGCATGACATTGTATGGTTGGAACAAAAGGTTGGAGAGGGTAAGAGATTTAAATAATAAGAGGCTTTATTTAGAAGTTTTACTCATATTTCTTCACTCAGATAAACTCATATTCTAAAAATTATTCTGTGGGTTTCCTATTGAGATAAATAAAGTGTATCTTCATGCTTAACTTTGAATGCTATCAGCACATATTCCCAGCTATAAATAGATACCTTAAGAATAACAAAAAAGGGATGCTGGGATGGCTCAGTGGGTTAAGCACTCGCCTTGCAGCCCTGGGGTGTGAGAATAGAATCCTGGCCCTGGCCTGTGCAAACCCATATGCTGAACTGGGGTGTGGCCCCCAATTTGGTTCTTGCCAGGGCAAGCTTCCCATGTTGGAGGGTCCCTCTTCAGCCACCAGGTCACAGGGGGCATGCCTCCCATGAGGGAGACCCCCGGCCTGGTTCCCGCCCTGCATGGCCCCCCACCCACCTGTTTGAAATGAAACCATGTCGAAAACTGATGACGTACAACTGTGGAGACTGCTCTGAGCCCTCCCTCTTCTCTCTGTCTCTGTCTGTCTCTGTCTGTCTCTCTGTCAAAACAATAAAAACATTTTTAAAAAAATAACAAAAACTAGTAACAAATTGTTGAATCTATATACTGCTTCATTTAATGGCATTAAACCCAGTCTTTTGTGTCATAATTATTTTATTCATGTCAACTTCCTACTGAGACTATAAACACCTTTTGGGAAGAAACTGTTTCTTATTTATGTTTGCACTAACTCTTTCCAAGGAATTGGTGACATAAAAGGCATATCATGTAATTGGTGCGACAGACAATTAAGCAGTAAGAAGGTAATTCAGTGTGGCACTAGATGGGGACTCCATAAGGGTAGAATGGTGTCTGAATCTTCTCTGTGTCTCCAGCCCCTTGTCTAATGCCTGACACATAGTAAATATCGGCTCTTTGCTATGCACACACATAAGAGGAATGAGATATGTCACACAGTTATATCACATTACTGGGGACAGGACACTGTCACTTTCCAGGGAAGGTAAGAAAGTTTTTGGAACAACTGATCTTTGAGCAGCGGATTGAAGAATGAGAAAGAACAAGAGCAAGGCGAAGGAAACATGAACAGAATATGCAAAAACAGAGGGGCATGAAGGGTCATGCAGCAAAGAGGTCAAGCACAGCTAGACTCTAATGTGAAATAGAGGAGAAGCCAGGATGGCTCAGCGGGTTAAGCACTCGCTTTGCAGCCCTGGGGACTGAGGATGGAATCCTGGCCCTGGCCCGTGCAGACCCATATGCTGAACTGGGGTGTGCTTCCCATGTGGGAGACCCCAGTTTGGTTCTTTCTCCCATTTCCCTTCCCAGGCTCAGGCCCTGGCTAGAGCACTGTGCCTTCTACCCCAGTTCAGTTCCCACCCTGTTCAGCCTCTGCCCACATGTGTGGAACAAAATCATGTAGAAAATGGATGACATACAACTATGAAGACTGCTCTGGGCCCTCCCCCTTATCTCTGTCTCTCTCTGTCTTTGTCAAAAGCAATAAATAGTATAAAATAAAAATAAGGTGAAATAGAGAAAGATAAGCTGGAAATACATTCAGAGTAGAAGATGGGCAGAAAATTGAGAACGAGCTCACTTTACTGCTGGGCATCTAGAAGAATCCAGTTTGTTGGTTTGATTTTAATGCTGAGCATTACTTGATAATATTTTTTGTGATGTGCTTCTTTGCTTATTAGTTTCTTTTTAGAAACATAACTGTGATTGTATTAAAAATTATGAACTGAATTTGGAAGATGTGGGTGCAAGAGAGAGATCCTGGATGCTATTTGCAATTGTGTGGGCAGCAAATAATGAGAGTTAGAGCAAGTTAGGAAGAAGGGACATGACTTGAAAGCCATATCTAAAATTGGATATCTTGGGGAAAGCCGGGACGGCTCAGCGGGTTGAGCGCTCGCTTTGAGGCCACGAGGACCGAGGATCGAATCCCGGCTCCGGCCCAGGCAGGACCCACATGCTGAACTGGGGAGTTCCCACAGTTCGGTTCTCTGGCTGTCTCTGTCTCTGTCTCTCTCTCTATCTGTCAAAAGTAAAATAGAAATAAATATGCACTGAA
>PVKE010042101.1:0-13893 GCA_004027555.1 Craseonycteris thonglongyai | reverse complement strand
CCATATGACCCAGCCATCCCTCTACTGGGCATCTACCCAAAAAACCTGAAGACCTTAATCTTTAAAGATGTTTGTACCCACATGTTCATCGCAGCACAGTTCACAGTGGCCAGAACATGGAAACAACCAAAATGCCCTTCGATAGATGACTGGGTAAAGAAGATGTGGTACATTTACACAATGGAATACTACTCAGCGATGAGAGATGATGAAATACAGTCATTTCTGGCAACATGGATGGACCTAGAGACCATCTTATTAAGCGAAATAAGTCAGACTGAAAGAATCCAGAAACCATTACATACTTTTAAACACTGTATTTCTGTGAACACTAGGGGATCTGGATATTATAATCTCTTTTCTTTTCGGTCATGTTTTCAGACATGTGTATTTGTGTGTGTGAGGTAAAATGTGTGGAAAGCTTGGTGTGTGTCATGAGGGGTGTATGGTTATGTATGTAGTGTGTGTATATGGAGTTTGGTAAGTTGGTGTGTGAAAGGTGTGTGTGGATGTACATATGCCTGTGGGGAGCATCCACATGTCTGTACCCACGTATGTGTGGTGTATGCGCATGTATGTATTAGAGAGGGTGCACGAGGGCTGTCCAGAAAGTATTCAGCCATAAATGCCTCCATTTTTCATATTACACAGCTGGATACTTTCCGGATAGCCCTTGTATGTTGGTGTGTGATGTGATGTGTGTGTGTGTGCGTGCCTGTGGAGAGCATATAGGTTTGTATGTGGGGAGTAGAGTGTGTACAGTGTCAGTGTATGTGTATGTGGAGTGTTTGTGTATCCGTGTGTACTACCCACTTATATCCACAAACTCACGTGGATCAGTGGAAACTTGAGCAACTTACGTTCGTCTGTAAAGCGGTAACAGCAGGACGTACCTGTTCCTTTTGGAAGCGTCGCAGGGTGAGTGAGAGCAGGTGGGCCCGGAGCCCTGCTCACAGTGAGGCTTGCTGTGGTGACGGTGGGGTCATGCGCCACGGCTGTGTCTCCAAGAAGCTGCTTGAGTCGTGTCTAGTGTCTGATTGTTAGGTCTCCTGTCACACACTGAGATTGGAAGGGCAGCCTGGGGCCTGGCCTAGGGGTCACTGCCCATAGTTTAGGGGCCAGATAAGAAGCCCCTCCGTAAGCTGTAGGAGCCTGTGTTCTGCTCTCCCTTTCTTTGCCCCACTGAGCAGTTCTCACTGCGGGCCTTGGAGGGGCCCCTCTTCTGCCATCTTCCTCCTTTTCCACATACAGATGTTGGGGAACATTGGCAGGTAAGGGGCTTCCCACACACAGAAGACTTTGCATCTTGCTTGAGCACAAGCAAACCCAGTAGAGGATAGAAAATAGTAAGGAAAGCCCCACGGAACAGGAGCCCCCATCTCGGGAGACATGGGTCTGTGGAATCTCTCTCAGCACCGAGTCCCACCATTGTTCCGGGGAAGCCGGGAGGGGACCTTGTGCAGCAGGGGGCCTGCTGAATCATCCTACCGAGGCAGTGACCTCCAGAGGGTGCGTGGGCCTGACCCAGGAAGGGCCCTGTCCTGCCCGGAGCTGGTTCCCTCCAACGGGGGTGCTGTTACCACCCCTTCAGCTGAACCGTCGGGGGTGGGAGACGCCCAGGCCTGAGCCGGAAGTACAGTTGTAAACAGAGGAAATCTTTTCTTTTAGCAGAACCTGATGTATAAAAGTACCAGGGGGAAAAAAAGACGCCAAGGGTTAAAAAAACAGACTACAGCCCTCAGGAACAATGACGTTTTATTGCCATGCTTGTCACTGGCGCGGTTTACGAGTGAAAACTCACTGGTAGTAGACACCCAGCACAAGGCGGGGGAGGGCAGAGGCGCCTCCTGCCTGGGGCTGGGGAGCCACAGAGAGGGGGCAGGTGACCCCACACCTGAGTCCTGCCTTGAGTGTGGCCTCCCCTGAGTGAACATCCGGGCAACTGGGTCAGTTCTCCACCATCAGCCCTGTCGCATCCATGGCCAAAATACCATCATGGTCTAAGTGCGCAGGTGGTGACTTCCATATTGCCTATGATGGCAGCTATGCTTAACTGCCACATCTACCCAGTGACAATCTTGTGACTATAAGACTCAACCATGTTGAGACCTGGGTTGTCATCAAAATATGAGTGCGTATGCAATCCCTCCCTGAGTGTCTTGTTTCAAACAGCTGCACTCGCTACCTTCTTCCTGCATTAATACTGCTCCAGACCATTTCTCACCTCCTAGTATGCCATTCCATTTACTTACGTTATCCGTGGTGCCCCCACCCCATCCCCATATTTGTAAATTCTCTGAGAGACTTTTTTTTTTTTCTTTTTTGTTCACTGCTGTAATCCCAATGCCCAGAACAGTGATTATGTATTGAATACATGAATCACATGTGGGTTTCCTGTGCAGGGCAATTCAAATACTAGGTGGGGTTTGCCTTCCTGTTCCCATTCCTGGCTATCTAGATGTGCTTAGGGAATGACATTTCAGTACTAAAATTCAAATGGGATAGATATTTGCAAATCAGCCACGTTATCTTGTCTCTGATTATCTGTTCTTCCATTTGCGTGAGCAGTCGTATGCGACATCCTTCATGCATCTCTTCAAATCCTATTGCCCCCCACTGCAGTGACCAGTTTCATGGAGACCGACTGGTTTTGATGGGTGCAACCTGATAATACTTTGCCTCAGGCTTCTACAGTGTACCTACCTCTTGATTCCTGATTCTGGGCATCTTCTACCCTGGCAGACAATTGCTTGGCACTTACACATGTGCAACTTGGAAGTGCAAGGGACATAATGCACACGTGTCCGTCCTCATCCAGTGGGGGACAGGAGTTGATGCATGAAGGTTTTAGCCTTTTGTCTCTCCAGCAGAAAGTTCTGAGACACCACTCATGAATCCTTCAGCAGGTCTCTCAGAAGGAAGCACTAGTTGCCTACAGCGGTGGCCATGTGGTAAGTGGGTGATGATAACATCTGATATGCAATCATAATTACTCAGATTGCTACCTGTGATGGATTGAAGGAGGGCAGGTACAGGTGAAGAATCGGGATGTGTGGTAGCTGTGGCATCTGATCAGTATTGAGACAATGATAATTGAAAAGACTGTGGAGCTGGCCAGGTGTTGTTACCTGGTAGTCTCAGGAGGGCCAATTATCAACTCAAGGCACACTGTTAAAGTCAAAGGGCCTCTAAGGCAGCGTTTAAGGAGACAATGACCGCAGGGCAGACTGTGCTGAAAATGAGACCTATAATTCATTGTAACCTTGGCAGAGCCACAAGCAATACTGATGCACAGCCTTGACTGGGTTCCCATGTCAAATTCAGAGGACTGACAGGAAAGAGTAGAAACCTGAAATCTGAAATTGGGGTATTTGGACATAGAAACCCAAATGTCTTGATCCCTGATTTCCCTGAATGTTCCATGCTCCCATTTTCTAGAGAATAGCCAGACTCCCCTGGCCAAGCTACTTGTAAAATGACACTTGTTTCTCCTTTTCAAGATTCAACTCACCACATGGGATGGTTAATTGTGTGTGTCAACTTGACAGGGACACGAGATGCCCAGCAAGCTAGTTAAATGTTGCTTCTGTGTGTGCTTGGGAGGGTGGTATTGGATGAGATCAGCATTTGAATTGGTAAACTGAGTAAAGCAAATGTGGGTGGGCACCCTCCAATCCACTGAGGGTCTGACCAGAAGAAATAGGCAGAAGAAGGTCAAATGCAGCCCCTGCCTGTCTTAGGGTTGGGTCTCAGCCCGGCCCAATGGGAGTGCAGCCCATGCTTCTGGGGAGATGGTCTATTTACCAAAGGAACTGAAAATCGGGCAGGCATGGGGAAAGAGGTGTAGGGGGAGCTCTTGAGGGCATTGGGTTGGGTGAGTGAACTTAAAAGGGGAGAATTTATTGAATTGGGCATGTCACTCATGACTTGGGCTTCAATTCCTGGCAAGGATACGTGGAGCCAGGCCTCATAGTGACAAGAAGGCTCCTTGAAGGTAGGGCATAATGGTAGACTTCAGTAAACGAGGATAAGATGCTGGAGTTGCCCTTGCAGAATATTGAGGAAGAGACTGGAAGCCTCGGGACATTGACCCAAGTAGTTGTGACAGTGAACTATACAGTATAAGAGGAGGGGCACTTCTGGCACTTCATCCAAAGACACTAAATATTCTTGCCTGTAGGGTGACCTCATGTCCTTGGATCCTGAAGACAGCATTATAATAAGACCTCCATAGGCCCTGGGGGTACAAGCTGAGCTTCCTGACTCATTTAGGAAATAGGATACCTCAAACCTGAACCCGTCAAGCCGCCATTGGTTTTTCCAACCTGAACCCTGATGCTGTGTATGTACCATTGCATCGTTTCAGTGAAAGCAAAGAAACATGGCATTCTGGCCAATGGAACCAAAATGTTATCACAGAACACAGTAATGCTAGAAGACAGCAAGGGCTGAGTGACCCAACACAGTGTGATCAGAGTCCAAACCCAGACAGATGCAGTGGAGGGTGATCAGTCCCGAGAGAGGCGGTACCCACGGCCTCACTCACCCGTCATAGTACCTGGGCTCCTTATAGCTTACAGATTCCAGAATTAGCTGTGGAAGAGCTTATTGTAAAGCCAAGCAGAACTATTATGTATCAGTTGTCTTGCTGAAGAACTTGCCATCTGTATTTGCCTCTTTGCCCACCTCGCCCCTCCCCCACAGCCATTACTGCCCAGCCCGACCACAGTGGGTGGACATTTCTGGTGGCCTGACCAGGCCCTGTGAGTGTTCTCACACAGTCACTGTGGCCCCTCTCAAGCAGGCCTGCTGGACAGAGGGAGGTTGGACAATTCACACCTACTGTGTGCACGGCATTGTAGGGGCCCCGTGGCAGCAGCACAGATGTGAAAGCAGGCTGTGGGGAGGCACACAGCTACCGATGCACCTTCTGCTTCCTGGCTCTCAGCCGGTGTTCAGAGATGGGTAAGCCAGCGAGCCTCCCTGCAGCCACACACGTGCCCAGAGCCCGCGGTAGCGTCCCCCACTTCCCTCAGCCCAGCCTGCCGGGATGAAGGCAAAGCCCCATCCACAACCTGAGACGGCGCGAGAGGTGAGCGATGTTAACTTAATGTATCGCTGGAGACAGGTCGAATGTGCTGACTGAATCTATTCTAATAACTCGGAGGGGAAAAATCCATATTGCAAATCACCTTACTTACCCTGGCTTTACAAGAACACTTTATTCCACGGGAACCGCAATGTGTTCATCATTTTCATTCTCCTAGAAGCAGCAGAAAACGGCACACAGATGAATTAGGAAATTTCCCCCCTCCTAGCTTTAAAAGGAGGGTAGGAGAGAATGTGCATACACTAGAGAGTCCTGTTAAAATAACTGAGTCAGGCGGTGGCTTTGGTCATTACGCGGAATACTCCCCACATTTGGCAATGTGAGGTGGTGAGCCCCTTCCCCGAGACGGAGAAGAAACCATCCGTCAGCTCATCTACCAAATGTCCCTGTAAATGCTCAGGGTGTTCAAGCCTCTGCTGGGAGCTGGGGAAGATGCAGAAGTCAGAACAGGAGGAGTTACTGCCCACAGACAATTGTCAATAATGCAAAAGAGCATAAACTGCATGTCCCCCAGGCATTCGGATGGCAGGGTAGTTACCTGTCTCCTGGAAATACAGAGAAGAGGAACACACTGCTTGCCTGACTCTTCAGGCACCGCACTGCTCCCAGCATGTCTTGAACCATGATTGAATAAGACCTATGTCTTCCCATTTTGCAGCTTAAGGTTCCAAATCCAGGGAGGTTTGATAACTAGCTTGAGATCACAGAGCTGGAAAATTGCAGACTCAAATCCAGGCCCTCTGTCCCCAAACCTCCTTCCCTGTCCACTATCCACTGCACTTTAGGAGGAGGGAGAGGACAAAGATTATTTTAGGATGAAGACACAACATGAAGGAGGGAGGTAAAATGGCAACTGGCAAGAGAGGACACTTGAGACAGTGGAGGTCCTTTCTAATGACAGATCCCAGCCCCACAGAAAGGCCACTTCTCACGGTGTACACATTGGCTCGAGCCTCAGTTACAATTTACTGTGACTTAATTTCTCAACCCCTTTGAAGGGGCAGGGCACACAGAAGCATGAGCAGTCACTGTAGGGTAAGTGGCACTGGGGGTTGGGGGAAGGCTAAAGAAACATCAGAAGTCCATAAAAACATATTTACCTGGATCTCAGGGTAGTCAGGAGTGTTCATCAGTGGCCAGGACAGTAGTGTCCTTGTTTAAAATTCACAAATCACAACTTCAGGCATGTCAATCACATCATATAAGAGGATTTTCTTTAGAGCCTAAACATGAAAAGGTCTTCATTAAAATTTTAATTAAGCCTGAAAATGGTGTTTTTCTGAGGGTTATAGACTGTGTCATTAATAAGAGAGCAGCTACTTTTAATCTCATGGTGTTTTGATCCATCTCATTAGGCATTCAGGTAAAACCATATTGCCTACCCTCTTCAGATTGTTCTTTTACAGCACATGGCAATGGTACTGGTGGGAATGACTCTTCTTGAATGTGGAAAACATGAACAGGTAACTTGCAACAAGGCCTGCTTTGGTTTTTGCCATACAGATACTTCAACTTGCTTGTCCTAAGGACAAAGATTTGTGACATCGTAGAGCTACAACTCCGTTCTTCTACACCTACAACATCTCACAAAGGTTCCAGCTGCTGAGCTAAGTGTCCCAGAGACAAAAGGAGAAAGTCGCATTCTCTCATGGGGCTGAGCCTCCAACAGGAGCATGAGAAGAGCCCAGGGATGACTTTGGTGTAAGTTAGGAGATGCTAAGCATTGTAGGAGAGGGATTAAGCACACGGAGCTCACATAATGGAAAAATCACATTTGGTGAAAGGGTAAAAAAGGCCTCGCAAGAAGGTAGCATTTCAAATATTCATAGAAGCATTACTTGTAAGAGCCCCAACATAAATAACAACAATAACAAAGAAACTCAAATTTTCATCATCTGCTAAATGGATAAACAAAATATGGCCTATCAATACAATGGACTTACCTAGCCATAAACAGAAATAAAGTTCTGATACATGTTACAGCATGGATGAATCTTGAAAACATTATGCTAAATGAAAAAAGCCAGAAATAGAAGACCACATATTATGTGATTCTTTAGAGAGAAAGTAGAGTGGTAGTTGCCTAGAACTATGGGAGATGAGAAGACTGGGGAGGGATGATGTCCAAGGGGGTGTAAGATTTGGGGGGGGGGGCAGTAAAGTGTTCTAAAATTGATGGTAGCAAGCGTTGCTCAACTCTGTGAATATACTAAAAGCCATTGAATTATATACTTTAGTCGTGTGAATTGTATGATGTGATTTTTATCTCAATAAAACTTTTTTTTAAGGAGATAATGTTTGAGATGGGCCTTGGAGATTGGATTACAAATCCAAAGACGATTTATTGGCTCCGTCTTTGGGAAATTCATCTTCATGTTTGAGCTGAGAAGCAATAGGTTTAGAGACACCGTATTTTCCCACCTAGAAGAGCAAGGCTTCAGAGGTATCGCCATCAAGAAGTGGTGACTATAATCGAGCGTTAGATGTCACAAAACTTTTTTATTTCTTTAGCTTCACTGAGGAATAATTAACAAATAAAACTGTAGTATATGTAAACTGTACTAACATGATTTTATATGCATATATATTTTGAAATAATCCCTACCATGGGGTTAATTAACATTCATCATATTTATCAGGTGAGAACACAAGTTCTGCTTTCTTAGCAAATTTCAATTATACAGTAGTGTGTTATGAACTATGGTCACTATGTTCTACATTAGATCCTCTGACATTATTCATCTTATAACTGAATGTATGTACCCTTTCACCAACCACTCACTTTTTCCCCTACCCCATCCATCTGAGCAGCTGGCAACCAACATTCTACTCTCAGTTTATTGTTTACTTTGTTTTTTAGATTCTGCATATACGTGATATCATGCAGTACGTGCCTTTCCATGTCTGACTTATTTTATTTAGCATAATGCCCTCTAGTTTCACCCATGTTGTCACAAATGGCAGAATTTTTCTTTCTTATGGCTGAATACTACTCCAGTGTGGTGTGGTGTGGTGGTGTGTGTGTGTGACATCCAAGACCTATATATTCTTTATACATGTATCTATCAATGAACACTTAGGTTCCTCCATACTTCAGCTATTGTGAATAATACTCCAATAGGCATATATCCATTCAGCCATTTTATGTCTTTTGATTGGAAAGACTAATCCATTTATAATTAAAGTAATTATTGCTAGGCATGGATTTGCTTTGTAATACCCTGGTCCCTTTCTTCCTTGTTCTCTTCCTTTGTGATTTGATAATTTTCTCAGATAGTATGATGCTTTGATTCCTCACTCTTTATTTATTTATTTATATCTACTATATATTTTTACTTTGTTGTTATGAGGCTTACATAAAAAAGAATCTTATGTTTATAGCAGCTTATTTTAAGCTAATTACAAATTAAATCCAAATTCATACAAAAGATCTACATTTTTACACTCCCCTATATCTTGTTTTTGATGTTACGATTTACATATTTTATATTGTATAATCATTAACAAACTATTGTAGTTATAGTTATGTTTAAATCTTTTGTCTTCCTTTATACTAGAGTTAGAAGTGATTTACTCACTACCATTATAATAGTATTCTTAATGTAACGATGTATTTTATAATTTCATGCATTTTTGTGTTAATAATTGGTGTCCTTCTGTTTCAGATTGAAGAACTCCCTTTGCATTTGTTGTAAGGCTGGTCTGGTGGCAATGAATTCCTTCAGTTTCTGTTTGTCTGGGAAACTCCTTATCTCCTTTCAGTTCTGAAGAACAGCTTCGCTGGATAAAATATGCTTAGTTGGTATGTTGTTTTCCTTCCTTTCAACACCTTGAATATAACATCCAGTGCCCTTTTGGCCTGAAAGTTTTCTGATGATAAAATCCACTGATATTTTTGTTGGCAGTTCTCTCACATATAACAAGACGCTTTTCTCTTGCTGCTTTTAAGATTCTCTCTTCGTCTTTAACTGTTCTAATTATAACGTGTCTCAGGGTGGCTCTCTTTAGATTCCTTTTATTTGGAACTCTCTCAATCTGGATGTCTGTTTATTTTCTCAAATGAGGGAAGTTTTCACCCGCTATTTGTTTAAGTTCTCTGCCTCTTTCTTTCTCTCTCTATTCTGGAATCCCTATAATGTGTATATCAGTTTGCTTCATGATGTCCTATAAGTTACTTGAGGTGTCTTTACTCCTTTTCATTGTTATTTTTTTTTGTTGTTGTTCCTTTTTGTTCTTCTGATTGGATAAATTCCACTGCCCTATCTAGGAGTTCACTAATATTTTTCTTAGACTTGATCAAGTTGAACCCCTCTATTGAATTTTTCAGTTCAATTATCATATTATTCAACTATAATTTCTTTTTTGGAACTTTTTACTATTTTTTTATCTTTGTTAAAATTCTCACTTTGTTCACACATTGCTCTCCTAACTTCAGTGAGCATTTTAATGACTATAATTTTAAATTCTTTATTGAGCAAATCCCTTATCTCACTGATAATGCTATAATACCAGTACCATCTTCCCTAACCACAGGTCAAGACAGGGTGTTTTCCACCTGGTCCTCATTGCTACATAAAGCCCTACGACCATCAAGAACCTTCTAGCACTGGGAGGTAGTAAACCCCTCTCTTTCTTAAGCATGTCACAGGGAAGCCAGGACGGCTCAGTGGGTTAAGAGCTCACTTTGCAGCCTCGGGGACTGAAGATTAAATCCTGGACCTGGCCTGTGCAGACCCATATGCTGAACTGGGGAGTGCCCCCAGTCTGGTTCTCACTGGGGTGAGACCCGGCCCAGTTCCTGCCCCGTGCAGCCCTGTGCCCACCTGTGGAATGAAACTATGTGGAAAAACCAATGATGTACAACTATGGAGACTGCACTGGGCCCTCCCCCTTCTCTCTCTGTCTCTGTATCTCTCTCTCTGTCAAAAACAATAAAAATAATCTTTAAAAAATTAAAAAATTTTAAAAAAAGCATGTTAGGCATTTTTATGCCATATGCCCTATTTACGCTGATCATCCAGCCTCAAATTTTCAATACTGATCACATACGTATTTAAAATAAGAAAAAATAATTTGAAAGAAAAATATTAAGTCTGAAAGAAGAGGTAAGACAAATGCAAAAAGGCCCAGGGATGGGATTCAGCCAACGCACCCCAGTGTGTCCCAGTGCAGCTAGAATGGTCAGTGGTCATTGATTGGTTGAGGCTTTGACATACTGGTCACCAAATATATTTATTATCATCCATGCATAATTATGATCAAAGGCAGAAAATTACAAGTTTCTTAAATCTTGGATATAGAGTTTTAAAATGTGACATTCAATGAAATGAAATGCTGGATATATATTAAGAAAGGAAATGACATAGACCACCATAATCTATAGACTTTTAGAATCACTGAGCTAAAAAGAGCTGGAAAGAATCTTAAAAAAACAGCCATGTAATAGATGGAGAAAATAAAGTTCAAAAGCATTCACCTATTCAACCAAGGTCCAAAAAGTAGGGTGGTGTTATGGGTTGAATTGTGTACCCACCAACTCCCAAAATTCATATATTGAAGCCCTAACCCCCCCCCCCAGTTTCACATTGTATGACCATTATTGTAGATATGATTGATTAAGTAAAGATGAATCCATTAAGGTGTCATTATAAAAAGAGGACATTTGGACACAAATATGCACACAGGACAAATATCGTGTGAACATGAAGGCATAGACTGGGGTGATGCTGCTCTAAACCAAGGATTATAGCCAGGAATTGGCCTAAGAATTCCCAGCAAACCACCCAAAGCTACAGGAGAGGCCTGAAACAGATCCTGTTCATCGCCCTCGGAAGGACTCAACCCTGCCAACGCCTTGATCTTGGACTTCTGGGGTCCAGAACTGCGAGACAATACATTTCTGTTAAGTTGCTGAGTCTTGTGGCCGTTTGTTTCTGCAGTGCTGACAGACCGCTCCAGGTAAGAAGCAGAGCTGGAACTGAGGCGCACTCAGCCCAGGGCTGAGGCCTTTGAACGTGGTGCACGTGCCTGATACAACTTTACTGGCTCCGTGAATTCTTGGACCCTCTCTTCATGGAAGGTTTTGTGATCTTCGTGATCAGAAAAGGACTTGCTTTGAATTCCAAGCCAAGTTGAGATTGGAACTTGGACTGAAATGGAAGGGTCAGGAGGAGCTAACCCCCCTCCCCCCAGCCCTGGGTCACACATGTGGTGGGAATGAACACTGAATCCCTTGCATGAATGTGAGGCCTGGCAGGATGGCAGGACCTAGGCTGTGAGCTGCCGGCTTTAAAGGATTCACGTTGCCTTTGAGTGTGGGAGTTTCTGATTAACCCTAAAACGGCAAGTTTGTGACCAGCACTTTTATCCCAGGCATTTGGCTGCTTTTCTTAGCTTCCTCCTCCAGGCTGAGATGTTTGAGGTCGGAGCACCAGGTCTGGAACTTTTAATTCAATCCAGATTATGTCCTGAGTCCTCTTACCATGTAGTCAGAGAAGGGAGCTGTAAGGGATGGTGTCTGGCTTCACAGAGCTCACCTTCTGCAAAGGAAGCCAGAACTGCTCCTAGGAGGAGAGGCAGCAAGAATCCACCAGGTACGAGAGCTCACCACCCACAAACCACAGACAGGATGGGATGTCCAGAGTGTGAGGTGTCGTCACTGTCAACAGAAAACTGAGGCTGTCAGCCTCACAGGACTGAGTTCCACGCTCAAAGCCACCTGGAACTCAGAAGCAGCTAGAAGCTCAGAAGGTCAAGGTAGCAGATGATCTTTGTGTTGAAAGCCACATTGAGATGCAAGCTGCTTAGGATGAAACAAAAAAAATAAGAGAAACGGCAAGCAAGCCCCTAGGACTTCAGTTTTTAACTTCAAGTTAGGGAAGCAGATGAGGGATGAAGGTGAATCTGCAGCACTACGGTTTTCAGCCCCAGAGCGGACCCCGGGCGCCCTGTCCAGCCCTCATCCAGGCCTGAATCATCCAGACAACCATTTCCTAGAGCCCAGGGCTCAGACCAACTGTTCCACGACCTACAGAGCCTTTGAAAATGGAGTATTACTACAAAGAAGATTTAAATACAAACAATAGCATCTTCTGGAAACCACTGCCTCAAGCAGTATGAGGGGAAAAAAGAGAGAGAGAGAATGAAAGAGAAAGAACAACCCGCAAATAAAAGCCCATAATACATTTTGTACATAGTTTGTGGTTTTTATAGTCACTTTAATCTGCTTTTCCCCTGAACTCCTCCAAAGATTTGAACATCAGTTAAGTCAACACACAGTTGCACTTCTAAGCAACAAAGTTGTAAAATTAGACGCTGGACTGTGTTCACAACAGTTTTGTAACATCTCCAGAAACAAAGGGTGACATGAGCTATTGAAACAGATTCAAGTAACCATTACTATGTCTTATGTCAAAGAGCTGTTTTATGCAAGTCTTACGATCGTAGGCAACTAAATGCTGTGCTCTCCTCCTTATCGCCAACCCCAGGTCCACACAGTCAAGTCCAATGGTCCTGGAGGTCGCACTGTGGCCGCCCAGTGTCACCCCGGAGCTAGGCCTGCAGGCTGCACCGTCCCAGGCTGGGGCGGGTGGCACTGGGGGAAACGTGGCTGTGATGGTAGAGACAAAGGTGACTCTCCTCCAGCCCTTAGAGTTCGTACTGGACTTCGTGACACCAGTGTTCATGGGCTAGCCCAGTGCCCACACCGGGATCTCAGAGTGTGGCTAACCCATGTCTGACGGGAAAAGACACCATTTTTTCCAAAGTCTCGATTTCAAACAAAGAGAAGACTTGTGTCTTCAGGCCTGGCCTTCGTTTCCTCTCTTTTCTGGGCCAGGGCACCCTAGCAAAAGAGCCCATTGGACAAGGAAAAATAGAGCTAATCTAAATGTTTAGCCTCATAATCTAATTTAAGAGCATTAACGTTTCAATAGTTGTGAAAACAAGAAAGGGGAGTGGCATTTGTTTGTGCACGGCACAGTAAGAGAGCCTGGCGCTGGTGGCCTGACTGTGTTGGCCGGCCATCCCCATCCTCACAATAGGCAGCCAGGCGCCCTTGCAAGGCAGCCACACAGGCGAGAGAGGGGTGACCACCGCACAGCACCGTGCAAGGCTTTGCCTGAGGTTTTGCAATCATTCCAACCTGGCCCCAGGTGCAATCTTTGTGAGCTTTATTTCCAACGGCATCTCCCATCCTGAATAGACGGACCAGGTTTGGGCTATTGCCCGCCTCTGGTCAAAAACAGGGCACAGTCCTGCCCAGGAATGGCTCCCGAGGAAGCAGCACCACCTAGACAGTCCCTGGCCTGAGCATTAGCTGGCTGAGAAATGGGAAACAGGGTTTGCAAAGTGATGCTCCTCCCCCTGGGGAGGGTCTCAGAGGCCAGCCGCGTCCCACACTCAGCCAGCGGAGAAACAGTGAGCAGGCGGACAGCAAGAGCTAGCAGGAGGCTGGCACAGGGCAGGCAGAGCCCCCTCCCACATGCCCTCCTCCAGCCAGAACGGCGCGAAAGCCTCAGTGTGGAGCGAGAGCGCGGTCTTCAGAATGGGTCCCGGGTGCAGGGGCACGTGTGGGCAGACACACATGAGGACCTCAGAGCAGACATATTTGTCAGCAAAGTGTGGCCCCTCCAGGGTGAGGGCAGGTGCAAGAGAGGGGGCAGCACCTTTGTCTGATCTGAGAACATGTCCATACTGGCATGGGACCTAGGCCCTGGGAGGCTGGGTGCTCACTCAGGGGCAGCAGGCCCTCGGGGTGGGGAGCAGGCCTTGGGGGGGGGGGG
>PVKE010042100.1:0-13890 GCA_004027555.1 Craseonycteris thonglongyai | reverse complement strand
GTTCTCACCGGGGCGAGACCCCGGCCCAGTTCCTGCCCTGTGCAGCCCCGCCCACCTGTGGAATGAAACTATGTGGAAAAACCAATGATGTGCAACTATGGAGACTGTTCTGGGCCCTCCCCCTTCTCTCTGTCTCTGACTGTATCTCTCTCTCTGTCAAAAACAATAAATAAATCTTAAAAAAATAAATGTGAAAATGCCAAGAATATGTTACAGAGGAATTTGGAAGTGGTTGTGTACTACAGAAAGAATAAAGAAATGTTTAGAAAAAAAAAGATATATTGTGCTAATAGAAAAATTTTTAATTCTCAGAAATGATAATAACAAAAATTATACTTGGATCTTGAGAAATGCTTAAAATGCTACATTTTTATATGATAAAGCAGAAATGTGTTTGTTCTTATAGTTCAGTATTTATTGAAGTCAGATTGTTAAGGTCTAGGCAAAATAGTATATTATCTGTTTATGAAGAAATTTTTGGTGAAATTTTTCAACATATTTTCATAGTCACAAAGTTTTTCAGCAAAAATGTCTTTTAATTTATAAATACAAACTATTTTAACATTAGCAAGTCAATTAGTTATTTTAAAATGTCTCCCTTAGATTCTTTTGAGGTAAATTAGTAGTATTGTGAGTTTGGTAATTGTTTCGTAGAATTCGCATGTTGTAAGTCAAGACTCCATTATAGATCCTATTAAAATTCCAGGAACAAAAAGTTTTGATAATTAATTTATACAATAAACTTTTTAATGTTACTATAATGCTAAGAAATGATTCATGACTTCAAGTGATTATAATTTAGTTACCAGAGATCCAAATTGGAAAGGAAAAAAAAGAAGAAGCGTAGAAAGGTTTGGAACATTACTTAATCATCTTTATCATTTAGAAAAGTCATGGAGAATGAGGCGAGATAGAAGGCAACTGGCAAGTGAAGCAATAAGAAGGTACTCTAGTCATATATTGCTGCACAACATGCTACCTCAAAGTTAGAGGCTTACGATAGCATCAGCCATTCATTTTGTTCATCATAATGCAGTTTTGGCAGGACTTCACAAGGGAAGATTTTCTCTGCTCCATGAAACTCAATGGGGGGCTAGAGGGTCCACTTTCAAGGCTTATTCGGAAACCTGGAGAGTTGGTGCTGGCCATTGGCAGGAAGCTCAGCAACAGCTGTCGGCCTAGCTGTTTCTCCATGTGGACCTCTCCATGGGTGACTTGGGCTTCACGGTATGGTGACTGGATGCTAAGAGTAAGAGAACCAGGTGGATGCTGTACCAACTCTTATGACCCGTGCTCAGACATCATACAACATCACTTCTGCGAGTCACAACCTTGTCCAGATTCAAGGGGAAGGAACCTCCCATACCAATGGATGAGAGGAATTTCACAGTCACATAGAGAGAAGAGCATGTGGGGTGGGAGAATTTTTTTTGTGTGTGGTCCTTCCTGGAAAATACGATCTTCCACAATTTACCATGCGGCTAACATTCACATGCACCACACATGCACCACACATGCAAACTATACTCATCTTTTGCCCCAAAACATTCGTATCTAAGCATCTGCTTAAAGTGTAGTGTTTTATTATCAAAGGTGCAGGTGAAGATTAGGCTCCTTCTGTGCAGTTCTTTGAGTATAGCTGCTAAATCTGAGAAATTCTGAACTAAAGAGACAAGTTATCTGCCCCCTCCCCACACCCACCTTTCTTCCCTCCCCCACCCCCAGCCCTAGTTTCATTGAGGTGTAATTGACAATAGAAATTGTATACTCATAATATATATATATATATATTGACAGAGAGAGACAGAGACAGAGACAAGGGGGAGAGCCAAGAACAATCTCCATAGTTGCACATCATTGGTTTTTCCACATAGTTTCATTCCACAGGTGGGAGTGGGGCTGCACAGGGCAGGGCAGGAACTGGGCCGGGGTCTCTTCCTGGTGAGAACTGAACTGGGGGCACTCCCCAGTTCAGCATATGGGTCCGCACGGGCCAGGGCCAGGATTCAATCCTCGGTCCCTGGGGCTGCAAAGTGAGCACTTAACTCACTGAGCCATCCTGGCCTCCCTCCCATGTTATATATTAATGGTACACAATATGATGTTTTGATATATGTGTATACTAGGAAATGGTTACCACAATCAAGCTAATATATTTGTCACCTCATATAATCTTTTTGTGTGTGTGATGAGAATATTTAAGATTTATAACCATAGCAAATTTTGGATGTACAATATGGTATTAACTGTATTTTCCATGCTGCACATTAGATCCCCAGGACTTATTTCTCCTTCATAACTGAAACTTTATACCCTTTGACCAACATTTTCCTACTTCCCCCACACCCACAACACCCAACTTTTGTAGGTAATCAGGTATAGACACGCCCATTTAAAAGGTGAGGAAAGCAGAAGGCACACAGCAGTTACTAGCTTGTAACAGTTGTGAGATCTGTCCAGGCTCCTGCTGCCAGTTTTTTCATTACAGTATAGTTCTAGTGCTGAAAATTGTCTTTTCCAGCTCTTGGTTCCACCCTCTAGACTCTTGGTTCTTCTCTCTGAGTCAGCCCTTCTCTTCCATTAAAAAACAAACAAGCTGCATTTGCAACTAAATGGCTTTTTCAGCCTGTTTCCTATCCATAGAATGTCCAAAATCCACTTTAATTGTATATTGTCGCTATCTCTTTTAGTCCAAATTGGTGGTTCTTTTTCAGAACAGTTAATTCTCTTATATATTTCGAGGTCTGTGTTGCGATTTCTATGAGATATGAGACAAGGAAGCAGTATTGCTAGGGGAGTAAACTATGTTTTGATGATTAGACTTGATATTGTATTAAGCAAAATGTTCGGACTGTTTTGGAGAACAAGGAGGGCTAAAATGAAGGATTATAGGTGTGGTCCCTTTTGTTCGGTGTCACCTAATGAGCTAGCTCAGTAGCATGCTCTGTCACCCAAAATGGTAGTTTCCAGAAAGCGTTTGTGAACTCAATCTAACAGCAAAGACCATTGGGAAACAAACAGATCTAGGATTAAAGAGACCTACTGAATTCAGGATGGCCTCTCAGACCCTGGCTGGAAGGGTCTAAATTGGATTAAGTGTTACAGGAACCAAGGAAGGCCTTTTCTCAGTATTTAAATAGAAAAGTTTTCTTCACATTTACAATATGAGTCCGAGGTTATTTTTTGCTAAATCAATTCTGAAGTATTATTCTTAATAAAAGTTGGCAATTTATGGATTTGAAAGTCTCATTTTAAGTTTAACTGAAAGTTTGGTTTAAAGTAGGAGGTAGCCACATTGATTTCTCTATATTCAATGTACTTGTATTCTGAAATTAAACTTGCTCAGTTTCTAAGAGAAAATGACATTTAAGGTAAACTCTGGAATATATGCTTCCTTTTAGATTTCTCAAAAGTATTTCAGTCATTAGCTCCCAGGATTTATAAGTGCAGAAATAAAAAGTATTTCTTTCATTACTTGTACAGTGGTGAAGAAAAAATGTAGACTTAAATTTGTTACCCTCCTTGGATCTATGCCTATAGTAGTTTATGGTTATTACTTGCTCGGTGTTTCTCAAATATGGAAGAGCTGCAGTTTCTCTAATTGATGTGTAATAAAGTGAAATGAGATGACATAAGAGATTTCTTTCCCACTTGTTTCTATCGATCATTCCTGCAAAAATTTGTACTTACAATAGTACTGAAATTAATACCGAAATTTGGAATCTTCATCAATTCTTCCTGGGGAACATTGTGAGAGAAGCATGGGGACTCTGAAGCCAGACTGCCTGAGCTTGAATCCTGGTTATGCCACTTGCGAGCTCTATAGTCTTTGGCAAGTTAATCAGCTTTTTGCCTCAGAATTTCAGTGTACATTTCATAGGGTTTTTATAAAGAAATTAATTAGTATTGGTAAAGTATTTAGAATAGTGCCTGACATACAGAATACAGACAATGTAATGTATTTGAGGGTGCAGATTTTAATCCTACGCACTGCTTGTTAGCTCTGTAAATGTGGTCAACTTAAGGAACTGCCTTATGCCTCAGTTTTCCAGTTTGTAAAAGAGAATAATTGCCAAAGTAGTGCTTGCTTCACAACGTTTCTGAGGATTAAATAGGATGGTCTATAGCAAGCACATGATGCATTTTCTGCTTCCTAGTGCCAAGTGATTACAAATAATATATTTTTATTATGGTGAGCTTTGTTCCTGTTCATTGTGTTTTTATCTATAATTCTCCCCTTCATACTTCTAAGTCATATTTGGACCTTCAGAGAACCAGGAAGGGATCTTTTGAAAGGGATGTCCATGGGGGCTGAATGAAGATAAGTGAGGCCGTTAGATAAATCACCTGCTTTCCCAAGAGGCCTTGCAGAGTGGATTTGTATAAGGGAATTTGCCACTGTCCATGGTCTGGCGAAAAGCCATGTGGGCCTCGAAACCATACTTGTCAGCAATTCCAGAGCCCGTCTGTCCCCCGGAGCTGGGTTCATATTAATGAAGCTCATACTACTAATGTACAGGATCAGAATGCCAATGTTTCCATTTACAACGAGAAGTGCAACTGCTGTGGCCTGGCAGCTCGCGTCCCCACCCAGCCCATTTTGTGCCTGCAGGCAGGCCACCTCTCTAACCAGGCTATCAGTTTACTCATCTATAATGCGACAGAGCTGCTGAGTTGCTCCTCAATTTTCCAGCAAGTTCTCCCTGAAGCCATGCAGATGGGATACCATATTCTAATCAGAAAGCAGGTTGGTGAGCATGCAATCAGAAGGGCAATTTGTTTCCAGATTCATGGGTTTAATGGAATTAGAGGAAGATGCAGTATAAAAAGGGACACTCCACCAGCCCAGAGCACTCTCTCTTGGTATTTGAATGGTCACTGCCTATGCTTGCTTCTGAGACTGCTTTGGACCTATTTTATTGTCTAAACTGTGTCTTTCTGTTGGTATAGTCAATATGTTCAGATTATTACCATTCTAGAGTGTGTGCTAATTCAGTTTACCGGTAAGCGTTCGAGACTAGCTGTCCATGAGGCAAATCTGGCCTTCGAAAGCTTTTGCTTATCTCTTCTACTGCATAGGGTCTAAGATTCAAAAAATCAAGAATATTTACATAACAACCTGGATCTCTAACCTCTATTGAAGAACCCAGAGATCCGGCCTTCCTGACACATCAGGTCAGTCCTCTGGAGCTGAGTAGAGGCTATCCCCTTTAGCTGAGTCTTGGGTCCTGCCCTTCATTCAGCTCTCTGTGTTTCCTACCAGGTGCATCACACTGATCTGTATTATCCACTAGTAACGTATCCGCCTCTAGGCATTTGAGATCGCCTTGTTCTGACAATTGAACTGTATTTTTATTTCAGATGGCAGCCTTATTTTCTCATTTCACATTCATTTCACTGACACCCCAAGTATTGAAAACACTTTTTAATTTTTAAGTCCTTGAGGGTTACAGTGATATGAAGACAGTAGTGTAAAGCTCATATAGCTTCAAGGGGGTGGGATGAATACCCTTAATCTTTCCTCAGGAAGTATGTGATGCTGCTTGCCACCCTTCTGTTTCTAGCACAAGAGTCTTATCTGCCCCCTCTCCACCATTTGAAGAATATTAAATACTCCCACATCCTGTACTTTTTGAGAGATTATAGGTATTACCTACACTGGGAGAAACATAATATGAGCATCATATTTACAAAAAAAGATGAATTTGATGCTTTGTTTACAAATGTTATACCATGGAATTTCTTTAAAGAAGAAGATATTTTTAATTTCAGTGTTATAACATTAATAATCTGATATAGGAAGATGTGCCATTTGTTATGATTTCTAAGAACTATTGGCTTTTAAAAAAAGACTTTGGGGAAAGCTGGGATGGCTCAGCAGGTTAAGCATTTGCTTTGCAGCCCCAGTGATCGAGGGTCAAGTCCCAGTCCTGGCCCGTATGGACCCACATGCTGACCTGAGGTGTGCTTCCCATACAGGAGGCCCCCAGTTTTGTTCTCACCCCCCAGTTAGACCCCTGTCTCAAGGGGGCATGCCTCCCATGGGGGAGGGCTCCAGCTTAGTTCACGCCCTGTGAGGCCCCCACCCACCAGTATAGAATGAAACCATGTCAAAAACTAATGATGTAAAACTATGGAGACTGATCTGATCACCCCACTTCTCTCTTTCTCTCTCTGTCCCTGTCTCTTTCTGTCTCTGTCAAAAATAATAAAAATAAATCTTTAAAAAAAAAGACTGTGTTTCTAAAGAATGGAGACAATGTTATTATGTAATTGGATCATTAATTGTAAAAATGAATTTGTTTCCCAAGGAAACATTTTTTTTTTAAATAACTAATCTGACCCTTAGTTCTTATTAAAATCCTAAATAAATTAGGATTAATTTATGAGTAATCAATATATTTGGGAAAATCCGATCTGTTTGAGAAATTTAAAATGTCAGTTATAGGTCTTACTATATCTCATAGGTCTCTACTACCTCAAATTTTCCCACTTTATATCTTGAATGATCTTTGGGATACAAGGTAATAACATATTCTTTTCTCTCTGCTTATGTAACATCTGATATAGCTATTTCTTATAACATTTACTCCATCTTATTTAAACTACTGTTAAATTAAATGCTGAGTTAACACAATTTCTGGCACATAGTTACTTCTGAATTTCATTATTGTCGTCATCTGCTTGCAACTCTTTTTCCTTAGTTAGGCTGTATATTTCTTGATTCTGTGGACTGCTTAGTGTTTATACCCCCTATCACAGAACAGGTGCTTAATAAATGATGAAACAAACTTTTCATTGGAAATAAGAATACTTCTTAGTCCCCCTGTAGATATGCATTCTTTTTTTTTTTTAAGATTTATTTTTATTTATTTTTTAACAGAGAGAGAGACAGACAGAAACAGAGAGAAGGGGGAGGGCCCAGAGCAGTCTCCATAGTTGACAGAATTAGTTTTCCATACAGTTTCACTCCACAGGTGGGCACGGGGCTGCGCAGGGCAGGTACTGGGCTGGGAGCCTCTCTCATAGGCCCCGGCAAAAACTGAACTGGGGGCACTCCCCAGTTCAGCATATGGGCCTGCCTGGGCCGGGCTGGGATTCGATCCTTGGGCTCCAGGGCTGCAAAGTGAGCTCTTAACCCACTAAGCCATCCCAGCTTTCCCTAGATAAGTGTTCTGACATTAATATTGAGAATGACTTAAAAATAATAACTAAGGACCACTTAATTTTCACTATATTTTTGACTCAAGAAATATGGATAAATCACTGAAAAAATAAACTTCTTAATTAAAAGACAAAGCAAATTTTCAAAATAATAAACAGCAAATGATATTATAAGCAATGATAAAACAAACCACACACTGAAGGGTGATATCTATAACTCATATAATTGGTAAAGGAGTGTAACTATAGTATATAAAGGTGACCCAGGGAAAGCTGGGATGGCTCAGCAGGTTAAGTGCTTGCTTTGAAGCCCTGGGAACCGAGGATCGAATCCCGGTCCGGCCCCATGCAGACCCACATGCTGAACTGGGGTGTGCCCCCAGTTCAGTTCTTGCCGGGGCCTATGTGAGAGGCTCCCAGCCCAGTTCCTGCCCGGTGCAGCCCCGTGCCCACCTGTGGAGTGAAACTATATGGAAAACTAATGTCATCTATGGAGACTGCTCTGGGCCCTCCCTCTTCTCTCTGTCTCTTTTTGTTTCTGTATGTCAAAAATCAATAAAATAAATCTTTAAAAGAATAAATAAATAAATAAAAGGTGACCCAAAAATAAGTAAGGGAAAAACAACCCAAGAGGAAAAAGGCCAATAATAATAAGATAAGATACTCCACTTCAGTAGTAATCAGTGAAACCAAATTAAAACATTAAGATTTTATACCAATCACACACAAATGGCAAAAATTGTCTACAAGAAAGTATAACACATAATACAATGCATAGGTGATGTGATATGGACTTGTACATCAGGAAACTATCTAATTGTTACCAATCAATGTGACCCTAATAAATTTAACAATTAAAAAAAAAAAGAAAGTGTGACAAAGCCTCTCATACATTGCCAATTAAATTGTAAAGTAGTCCAATTATGTTGGGATTTAGTTTGGTAATATCTAGCAAAGGCAAAGCTATGCATATTCTGTGACCTTACAATTCCATTTTTAGATATATATCTTTAAAGAAATTTTCATACATGTACAAGAATTAGAGTAGTTTAATAATAGGAATAAATTAGGAACAACCTAAACGCCCACCAACAGGAGCATGGATGCATGAACGAGAATGCTATGTAGCAGTTAAAAACATTGTGGAACTATATGTAAATCTCAGAAAGATAATGTAAGCAAAATAAATTAATTAATGAAAGAGTCTATGTATACTATGCTACCATTTTTACAAAGCTTAAATTGTATCAGCCTCTCGTTATAGATACACACATTTTTTACAAAAGTATTAAAAAATGAAAGAGAATGGTAAAAGATAACCTTGGAGAGTGTTTGCCTTTGGAGAGAAAGGAAGGAGATGAGATAGGTAGGGGCATTTGTGGCTTTAATTGTATCTGTAATGTTTTATTCCAGGAAATGTGAAGCAAATTTGACATAATATGGAGGTATTAAGTGGAGGCAAGAAAAGGAGAAAGTCAACATACTCTGTAGGAGGTTTAAGTTATTAGGAAAAGTAGGCTTTAAGAATAAAATTGGATCAGTACTTACTGCTTGACAAACTCATCAATTTGTCAGTACTCTATAAATTCAAATTATGGTTAGCTATATTGAAAGTCTGAAGGACCCTAAATCTGGACTCAGAATCTAAGCATCTTTAGCTATGTAATTTTTAAAGAGGAAACACTGTAGAAATCTAGGGGAATACAAAAGCATGAGTGATACTCATATTGCACATATCTAGGAAAAGGTAAAGATTTTTGAGAACTAGAGCAAGGTAAAACAACAAAAGTTATCAATCTTACGTTAATTAGGAAAGCAGTTGTGCCCAATTCAGAGACTAAAAATTTTTCAGTGAATTGAAAATAAGCAAGTTTATTTACTCTGGTTCAAGACTGACTAAATTAATTTAAGGCATATTATTATAAACATTTGGCTGTTATGTTGACAAGTTGAATAAATCCAAGCTGTATTTTACTGAAGTCAATAAAAGAGCTTTCAGGAGGCCAAGAGGAAAAATCAATCAAAGACTTTGGCCAATGTTAGAAGATACATTGGTGATTTTAATGTAGCTTGCTGTCTGTTCCTGTCTGTCTCTATCCTGTCTTTGTCTCTTTTTTGGCATATCCTTCAGCCAAACTGAACAATCAGAGAATACATAAATTTAGGTTGATAAAGAATAGAGAGGGGAAGCCGGGATGGCTCAATGGGTTAGGCGCTCACTTTGCATCCCTGGGGACCGAGGATCGAATCCCGGCCCCGGCCGTGCAGATCCATATGCTGAACTGGGGAGTTCCCCCAGTTCAGTTCTCACCGGGGCGAGACCCCAGCCTAGTTCCTGCCCTGTGCAGCCCCGCCCACCTGTGGAATGAAACTATGTGGAAAAACTGATGATGTGCAACTATGGAGACTGTTCTGGGCCCTCCCCCTTCTCTCTTTCTCTGTCTCTGTATCTCTGTCTCTGTCAAAAACAATAAATAAATCTTTAAAAAAAATAGAGAGAGTGGAGCAGAGAAGAATACTTTTATATCTGTTATACTGTTTTAAAAAATAATAAAGAACGAGTAGTCCCTTAGAGTGAGAAGAATGTATACAATATAGAGCTATAAAATATCAAATTGCTATTTTAGTTTAAAGAGTAGCATGTTCTTTTTAAACTGCCTAAACAATATATGAATTAATTTTAATTTTCTAAGAATTACACATAGGAAAGCCGGGATGGCCCAGCGGGTTAAGCGCTCACTTTGAAGCCCCGAGGACCAAGGATTGAATCCCAACTCCGGCCCAGGTGGACCCACATGCTGAACTGGGGTGTGCCTCCCAAATGCGGTGAGGCCCCCAGTTCAGTTCAAAAAAAAAAAAGAATTATACAGTAGGTAATAAGCTAAGCAAAATTCGTCCCCCACCACTATCTTATTTCAAATCTCTTTCCCAGACATAACCACTCAATTCATGTGCAATCATTCAGGTCCTTTTCTATGAATTGCATATAAAAATTCATATACCCATAACCGGGGTATGTATTTTTTCTGCCATATGTTATTTCCATTTAAATAGGGAAGTGTTTTTTAAGAGAGCTTTGCATGTCAGTACATCAAAATAGCCTGGTTCTTTTTAATAGCTACATAATATTTCCTAATATGGTTAGTCTATGATTTATTTAAATCTTCTACTGTTCATGGCCTATTGCAAAGTTTTCCTTTTTTCATTATTACAAAAAAATTCTGCAGTGAACATTCTAGTACATCAATCATTATAGGAGAGGCCAGATGTGACATCCAGGCTGGTCTCATGCCTATTCTTGACCCTATCATTATAACTGTGTGGATAGTATACCCTGATTGATCAAGCTTGGGTCACATGCCCACTTCTGGGGCCAGCTCAGCATGGTCCAAACCATATGAACTGAGGAGGAAAGAGTGGGTGATTTGCCAGGTATGAGTGAGAACAATGATACCAGAAGAAGGAGACACATATGCTGGTCAGGCAAATATATCATTGTCCCCTACAAATGTCTTATAGATAATACTTTGTTTTTGTGAGTAGGAGATAAATAGACATCCTTATAGTATCCAGATTTATATAATAAGAACCAAAGTATTCTTAAAATTATCTTTCTGAATCTTTGCTAGAGTAATGAAACAAGTATATTGTTTATATATAATATTATATATTAAACTATTATAGGTTGAAGATCATTAACATTGTAAAAGAGATAATTTTTCAATGCATAAAAATGTTCCCCAATATATTAAGGTGCTTGCTAAAAATTTAGTGTTATGATAGATCGTTTACCAAACCATAGCATAAATTCTATATTTTGTTCATTTATTAGACAGTGGTTTTTGTTTTGTTTTGTTTTTATTGTTAAATTTATTGGGGTGACATTGGTTGGCAAAAATTACATAGGTTCCAGGTGTACAATTCTATTTTATGTTGTCTATGCATTGTATTATGTGCTCACCACCAGTATTAGACAATGTTTATTAAATTCTGCTGTTCACCATGCCATGGGCTGGGATAATATTTGGACTATACCAATCTCTCTGTCTTTGAGTTTCTTACATTATTTTTATTAGGCACATGTTATAAATAAGTAAATAAAGGAGAATTTCCAAACTGTGATGCACTACAATGGAAATAAAAAGGATCATGAGATAGAAAGTAATTGGGGAAGATTGTTTCAGATAAGTTAATAAGGGAAGACCTCTCTGAACAGAGTAGATCTAAACTGCAACCTAAAGACTTAAGAATGAACCTCAAACTCAAGACTTAATGCTGTTCAGTAAGGTAGCTGCTAGCCCTGCATGACTATAGATCAGTTGAATGTATAATAACTAGTTCAAATTAAATGTAAAATATATATCAGATCTCTAAGACTAGTATACAAATAGCAAAATGTTTAATTAATAATTTTATATTGATTACATATTGACATTGCAATATTTTAGATATATTGGGATAAACATTAAAATTAATTTTACATGTTTCTTTTTACTTTTGTAATGTGACCACTAAAATGTTTAAAATTATGTATGTGGCTCACCTAATATTGAGCAATCCTGATTTTGATGGTTTCAGTCTGTTTTGCTATTACCAACATATTTTTTATACATCTTTTTGTTTTTGATGATGGTGTTGGCAATTGAATTTCTGTAGTACGGTTTTCTCCAAGGATCTGAGTCTATCATATCTACTGACTAAGGTTTCCAAATATAATAATTCAATGTGTTATCAAGCTTCATACAGCTCAGAGTTAAGAGGAAGCGGGTGGTGGAGAAAGCATAGAAAATGGCCACATTTACTTGAGGAGTTGTGTCATTAGTCATGTTCCTTTAGAAATGTTCACAACACAGATGAAGGCGGGCTTGGAGTTGGAAAGGCAGGCAGAGGTAATGACAGCGTAGGACAGGGTTTCTGTGGGAATCAGTGACAGCAAACCACAAAGATATGTTTCATTTTTCTACTTAGTGAAGTAGATGCTATTGTATTAAAAGCAATTGCCACTTTTTGCATGTTAAAATTCTACACACTGTTTTTGTGCTGGTGGGCATGTTAGTGACTTTTGGGGGCCTCTTTTTATATTTCTGTCAGGGAGATATTGGTAAGTTCACACACGTTTAATAACATTAAATTAATTCACTGCAGGGAGCAACCAGAGTAGTTTTTCTTTGTGCCATGTTAACTATTGCCATTTCCGTCTGCATCTTGTGCCAATGGAGAAGAGGTTCATTACTAAAAATGCCTTTTTAACTGGTAAAAATTTAAAGTTTTAGTTTGCAAACATTTTGTTACTCCCCACCCCAAACGTGGATTGTATTACGTAACCTAACAGTTTGGGGAAGGAAAACTCTACCCCTACTGGTTAGAGAGAGAGTTGAGTCATATCCTGTGAATGTGAAGCCACGGTATTTAAACATCACGGGTTTCTCTGACTTTCGTTCTAAGTGGCTGCAGTTCAGAGCAGCAAGTGCTTTCTGCGAAGAGGCTGTTACTAGTCCTTGGAGCTGGACCGCCTCCCTTGCCAGGATTCAGTAAGGAAAGCCTGAATATGCAGTTCCCTCAGTGGAGTGAAAGATGGTTTTTTTTTTCTTTCTGATCAACTATGCTAGAGAGCTGCAAGCTGAGAAGTGCCTGCAACTTGCCACTTATTTATAATAAGGTAGGTTCCATATTTTGGTTTACTCATTTTATTGTGGCAGCCTTGAATTAATGTGGCAGTTTTAGTCTATGATTACGCCTCAGAAAATGCCTTCTCACAGGGTGTTGAAGGTGGCGTTTGAGATTCTAATGAAAGTCATTTTAAACTTACAGTATAATCCATTTGCAAGATACTTAATTTAATAGATTGATGTTCCGTTTACGATAGTTTTCTCGAAATATATATGCCTGAGTTGTAGAAGTATTGCAGTTCTTTTTATATATACTTTTTGTTTTCATTTTTGTTTTTAAGGGTTAAGTAGTACTAAGATCTTATTTTGCTTTTCTTTTAGCTACTCTATGATCTTGCTTAAAGGCAAAACATAAAATTCATATGATTATACTTGAGTTTATTCTAAATAATTATAGCTTTCTATATTTCTCTTTTGACATACAAAGTGTCTTACTAATTATTAGAAAGTTGAAAGTTGAAAAGTAGTTGAAGTCTCTTGCTTTTTTATATTTGGCGTTCTATTTAAATGAAAGGCCACCATAGTTATAAACTTCTGATTGATCTGTTTGTTTTAAAATGTGTCTGAGTATATCAGAAGACTACTTCCTCAGTGGTTGTTGGAGACACTTATAAAAGTATGGATAGAGAAATCTGTGGATAGAAAAGTGCATGGGAGGTTTTATTTCAAATTCTTTGTTTGCTGCCAAGAGGTTGATGTGAAAGACAGGAATGCTGTCTTGGTTTTTTATTGATTAAAGAAATAACATCAAATCAGAGCTAAAGGTGATGTCTGGTGTCATATAACTTTGGACACTCATATTTAAGGCCTTCAAATTCTTTTGAGGTAGAAAAGGTTATTTGATTTTGAGAGCTACAGCTATAGATTTGTAATATATCAATGAATTGAGGGGGTTTTGTATGTTTAATGTCAGTGGCTTTAGAATTATTTCTTTTTTTAATTGACCCATGATCATGCTTAGAGATTGCTTCATTTCTATTCAAAATTATAGCCATTACAAAATTGCTAGATTCAAACTACAAGACACGAATTGTTTTTCAATAGATATATGTATTCA
>PVKE010042099.1:0-13892 GCA_004027555.1 Craseonycteris thonglongyai | reverse complement strand
TACTGTAGCATTGGCTACATACAGAATGTCCTATAAAGGCACTGTACCTTTTAGCCCATTGGATGTGCTCTAATACAGTCAATTTAGCTACTATGCATGTGTCCTGATACAGCAGCTTTGGCTACACAGAACGTTCCTGTGCTGCAACTGTATGTACCAGGGTGAGCCAATCACAACAAGCAAAGGTTCAAAGGTTATAATAGACCACCTCTCTGACTCTGGCCAATCTGAGCAGGCTTTTTACTAGAACACAGTGTAGCTTCGGGTACAGAACATGTATAATTTGCATGCATAAAAAGCCTGCTCGGATTGGCTGAGTTAGAGAGGCGGCCCGAGCAGCCTTGCAGTGATAGGTGCGGGATCGAGTTGGAAAATTCGTTTAGCGGCATATCGAGACGATTTTCGGGATCGAGTTGGAAAATTTGTTTAGCGGCATATTGAGACGTTTTTCGGGATATACTCAGCATATAAGACAACCCCCGATTTTCGGTTGACTTTTTTTCGTTTCAAGAGTTGTCTTATACGCCGGAAAATATGGTATCTCATAAATGACACTAAAGATCTCCGTACATGTTAGGCCTGGCCTGAAGTTAAGCTAGTACTGTTTGACTGTAAGAAATTCTCATTTACAAGATATTATTTTGGCGTCTGAATTCTGGGATGACACTCTCCACGGGGCTCGAGGACACGTGGTTTGATTCAAAGTGGTTTCATCTCAGCCCTGAGGTTGGAGTATTGGGGTGTGGCTTATTATAGGTTCTGTCTTCCTTCTGATATGAACTTTCTAGCTGGCCTAACTGCCCCCAGAAAGAAGATGGGTGTATGTTATTAAGTCCTTAATACTTAAAGATTTATTTTATTGTTTGAGAGAAGGAGAGAGAGGAAAAGAGAGAGAGAGAAGGGGGAGGGCCCAGAGCAGTCTCCATAGTTGTACGTCATTAGTTGTGACATGGTTTCATTCCACAGAGGGGATTGTGGGTTTGCATGAGCAGGAACTGAACGAGGGGCCTCCCACATGGGAGGTGAGAACCTTCACCACTGAGCCATCCTGGTGGTTACCAGTTGTTCTGCAGTTCAGCATATGGGTTTGCACGAGCAGAGACTGGGACTTGATTCTTGAACCTTGCAATTGTAAGGCAAGTGCTCAACCTGATGAGCTATCCTGGCCTCCCCTAATTTTGAAATTCTTGATGCACAGAACACATCTTTCTTTCCTTCATCCATTTAGTGTCAGTATGCTTTTCCTCTGGGTTCTGCGAGACTTTATTAAACTTTCTCTACTTGAGCGAATCAGTGTTCTGTGACAGCTTATCTTCAGCTGGTTTCTTTCATGGCCTTTTAAAATGTCACCTGCTTGCCTTTAGTGTGTAAGCAATCCACCTGACTTCAGATCTGTACCATTCACAACTGCCTACTTGGCTCCATAGATGCTGTATCTGCTTAGACCTGGTGAAGAACAGTTAGAGATTTTCTAATACTTTATTCCACCTTGTGTAGAAATTTTATTTCACGGGCTAAATTAGCTGGATTTTTAAGCTTGCCTGTCAATTTTTGCAAAATATGTTGTTGTTTTTTATCTGTTTGCTCACCCTTATAGAGGTAAATGTACCTGTAATGGGTTTAGTTTGAACCACTTTATTATAATACTTGTACATCTTTCAGACTCAGGAAAAGGATTCATGAGAAGCCTAGTTTCATTTTGCTGAAATCGAGGTCCATTTTTCTGTGAGAACTAGGAAATAAGTGGGAACCTTGCCTTTGCATCTGAGGTTGAACTTGTGGGTTTGTTGTAGAACTGGAAGTTAGCCGGATCAGCACCTGCCTTCCTTACGGGGTCAAGAGCAAATCCCACAGCTGGTTTCTCTTCCCCATATAATTTCTATGCTTTGAACTCTTATGAAGTATAAGAATGAAGCTCATATTTCCCCAATGCCACCCTGTCCAAGATGAGGGCACCTGCTACTCCCAGCATGGCTTTCTTCAATATGCTCCTCAGCCAGGTTTCAAGCAACAAAGCCCATTGGTCAGGGAATCTCCTCTTGAATCTGTGCTGTAAAATTGCTTTAAGATTTCCAACAGAGGGATGGTGCCCATCAGTCATTTCTAAGATTGGTAATGTTTTTTCTCTATCCGTTCTTTGTCACGTCAATGGGATGAGAAAGACACTCGTTTTTACCCAAACACTCTTTACAGAATTTCACTTTGATGGCATTGACTGATTTCCTTTGTGGTGTGCCACAAGTTATGTCAATATGTCTGACTGGCTTGACATACCTTTACCCTTGGCTCCCCCTTCTGGTTCTGTGATGAGTATGACGTCCATTCTTTATTGAGGAAAACCTCTCCCCTAACATACTGAGGAAAGCTGACAAGTTCTCAGCTGGAGCTAGACACCTCTCTACTAACTAGTTAACTCAAATTCCTAGAATTTCTTAGGAGACTGTGAGCAGGAATTTGAGTATAACATATACACCTAGGGGAAACTCTTCAGGTCTGAGACCAAGGACACGAGGATCCTGGCTTGGTCTGGACTCTTCAGATCATCAACAGGGAAACACAAATCCTGTCCACTGGGACATGTGTGGGTAACAAGTGGGAGAAAAAATATGTGCTGCCCGCCTATAGCTATGGTGCCTTTGGGGAGTTGGGAAATTGGGCTCTTGCGAGTTTATGAGAAGAGGAAATACGTTTTTGTGATTGAAAACACACACACACACACTTTCTAATTTTCTTAACAAGATAAAGATGGCATCATTCCATAGGCTTAGAGAATTCTTATTTACTAATTCTGTCTTTCCCTCATGATCCATAATGATTTAAAAACTACAATCCGGTTGGTGTTTTATGATTTGATCAAATTCAGCATTATGGAATTTAATCAGTAAGAAAGGTGTCTGGTGTTCATGACTCTAAAGAACTTGATGAAAAATATAAGAAAAACATTTGCCTTTTTGCTCCAGCTTGCGGTATGTTCAGCATTCATGTGTTTTGTGTTTGAAAGTTTGACCTTTTTTTTAAATTTTTCCATATTACCTCAGGCTAGAGTTTTCACTACTAGTAATTGTGCATGTGTGTATATGTGTGAATATATACACATAGATATACATTTTAAAATAATAATCTCTATGCATGCATGTGAATGTGTTTCCATTTGAAATTACTGTCAAAATAACATTTTTAAATGCTTTGAGAATTACTAATGAACTATAAAATAATGTTTTTCTTGTGCTGAGTAAAGAGAGACTTGGCTTAATGACATCACTTTGTTAAGGATGACCTGCTCAGAAGTTTACATTATGTAAAATGGGCATTGCTACTATTCTTCATGTAATAAATCTCTCTCTTTGGTTCTCTTCTACATGAGACACATTGTGTGGCTTCTGCTCTTTATAGGGCTTGATTATGTTGGTCTGCTTAAGAGAATATTGATACACTTCTACAGAATTTGAATATATTTGGCATTTAATTCTTTTTCTGTTCAGAAAAATAAAAGCGCAGCTTGCTGCTGCATTCATTTAATTTTACATAAACACACACTTTGAGGCTAAAGCAAAGCTAACTAGTTTTCAATGTGAAACTAAAATATAAAAACTGTTCTTGGAATTATTTCTAAACAGCACTTGTCACTCATCCTAATGTAAAAGAAATGTATATGGTGATCAGTATTTAATAATTTTTTTCACATATAGGAATGCTATGTTTTCTAGGATTTGACATTTTCAGCTATCTAGATTTAGTGTAATTTGTAAGTGGAAATACCATGGCTGAAAACAGAATGCTATAAATAGAAGATGTCTTTTGTTTCCAAAGACAATCAATATACTAGAGTGATGTGAAAATAATAATAAAAGCAAGATATTTCATGGCAAACTTTGGGGAGTAAGGTTAGGACTGTAATACATGAGTTATTCTTGGGGTGAACAGGAAATGGGTTAAAGAAAGAGGTGTATTACTTTAAAAAGAACTTGGTTAAAAGCACATTATTTTAGGACTGATGGGAGATCCCACCTACCTGCCCACCACCCACCTCCTGTCTCCATCCAGAGCCCACCACACCCTCCCCACTTATACCCTTCATGCCTTGTTCCATGTTTCACTTGACATGGGGAAAATGTCCAGCCCCACAGAGCCCAAGTCTCTGACTGCTATTTTCCAGAAATGTGCTGAAAAGGATGGTAACAATTGCAGTCTCTCCAAGATTGAGTTCCTGGCTGCCTTCACAAAGACCCAGAAGGACCCCCAGGTCCTTGACAGCATGATGAAGAAACTAGACATCAACTGTGATGGGCAGCTAGATTTCAAAGACATTCCAAGACATTCCTCATCTCTTTTGGCTTGCTGTGACTCCTTTACCTGTTCTCAGTGTGTTTGAGGAGCCATGGGAGCTGGCATTTAGACCCACCCCTTACCTTCCAGCCTCTCCATCATCACCATCATCATCATCATTACCCTCACCATCATCATCATTATCATCATCACCATCATCATCACCATCACCACCATCATCATCACAACCATCACCATTATCATCATCATCCACATCACCATCATCATCACCATCATCATCACCATCATCACCATCATCATCATCACTTCATAGACCACACAGAGCCTGAGCCCAGCACACCCACCACACCATGTAGGCCACTCTTACTGCTATTAATAGTAATAAAACATTATTGTTTTTTAAAACACACACATGCATGTAAGTTATTTTAGTCAGACTGACACTAGACTCATGGGGATCATCATTTTGTAAGTTACAAGTATATAAATGTCTAATCAGCAATACAAACAAAGGTCAACATTAAAAAGACCTTCACTGTGTTAATGACCCTGATCTTGGTAATCATTGCATATAATGTATATTATATGTATATCAAATCATTACATTGTATACTTTAAATATATAGTTACAATTATAGTTGTCAATGATTCCTCAATCAAGTTAAAAAATAAATAAAAAGGAACTTTGACATCCCAATGAGCTTTACCTGTGTAGAATTCCATGTTCTGTATTTTATTATCTTTATACTCTCTCAATTACAAGGCTATTTATTGGGTAAGCCCTATTTAAGAATTGTCTCTGCATTCACTTTGGGACAAGTTAATGTACTGATATTTCCCAGCCTTTTTAATCTGTACCTTCTTTAAAAAAAAAAAAGACAAAAAAACAAACCATTGAGTTTTTGTTAGTGATATTTCAGATTTCAAAATAATCACTACAACTTAAAAACAAATAAGGAACTGTAGCATTAAATATGCCTCAAACTGTGCTCTCTCCCTCAGATATTGCTTCTTCCCAATCCCTCCATATTCAATGTAAGCAGATGGCTGCCACTCCACTTAGCGACACCTTTGTCACCTAGCAGTGAGATATCCCTAAGGAATATTCTAGGTGATAGCTCCTAGGTGACTGAACATTGATATTTCACATCCAGTGATAATAACACAGCTGCATATTAGAATACTGCATAACAGAGATTACAACAAAATCCAGACTAGTAAACTGATTCAGGAAGGCTAGAAGTAGGTTTCACTTGTGAACAAATGTAAAAACCTTATAAGATTCCTTGTGGGTGCTCAAACAACATGATAGAGGAGTCAGGATGGTATGATTTCCTTTCTGTGTATAGCATAAGTTTAGAGGTTAGCTTTTTGATGTGTGGTGTGGGCAAAAGTTGAGGAACCCAGTCACCAATCAACCTTGACTGTTCTTGAACTGCCTGCCCCCAGTTTTTTCCCCCAACTCTTTAAGAGTTTGACACAAACTAAAAATGGCAGACACTATAGATGAGGTGATAGACAGGCTGTAAAAACCTGTGACTGTTATCTGATTTAACCACAAAGGCCCTGAAATGGGGCTTGGATGTTTCAGAAGAATCTCCCAGGAGATTTCCAGGTCAGCTGACTGGGTCAGGCTGCCTCTACTGTAATCCCAAATTCATCAAGAATTCTAAAAGATCATTTCTCATGTTGGACAGACATGCTCAAGAGGGGAGGAAAACATACGACTTGCTACTAAGAAAAGCCACGTGACTTACTTTGTTTTAGGTGGGGTTTTTGTTTATTAGGGGAAAGTGACTTATAAACTGAGCAAAGAAAAGTGTTCAGGGATTTCTCCCCATCTCCATCTCTATAATCACCCACTAAACTTGACATTGTCCTGGCTCTTCAATACAAGTCAGTGGGAGGAATGGTTAAGAAGAACCCCTGTAGACACACACACTTAGTTTCAGGTGCCTCCCCTGTTCACAAACCCTCCTTGTCTGAGAACAGTTCCAGGACTCAGCCATGGATACCCCACCACCCAGCTACCACAGTGCACTATTATGAACTCTGAAAGAGCCACAGCCCCTTGGGGGCACCCACAGACCTGTTACCCACTGGGATCTGGACTCCTCTTTGCATGAACAACACACTGATTATTCATACCACCCAATGGATTCCTACTGCTGTGATTCCATAATCATTCAGCAGGTCTAGGGTTGTAGTGTGAATTTCCATGGAAATGTTAATATCGCATATATAAATAGTTGGTAATTAATATTTGGTAATTAATGAGCTGGCATTCTGGCTCTCATGAACTTATTAATACAACCCAAACCCAAGAAATGTCAGGCCAGGATTCTGACCAGAAAGTTTCCATTCCTAAAAACCAAAACTCTACTCTTTCACTGTGGTAATGCTAGATGGTGTGATGTCCTGTTTATTTGGACAACTGGATGTCCTAGGGACATCTATGTTGGACTCATTTTGGCAAACTAGATCTGCTATTGTAAGCTAAAAATTTGCACAAAGAAACAGTGGGGGCAGAGGGTAGAAGCTGGATGGCTCAGCAGGTTAAGCACTCGCTTTGCAGCCCCAGGGACCAAGAATTGAATCCTGGTCCCAGCCCATGCAGACCCATATGCTGAAATGGGGTATACTTCCCATGCAGGAGCCCCCCCAGTTTGGTTCTCACCCCCTCTGGCTCTAGGGGGCGTGCCTCCCATGTGGGAGGCCCCCAGCGCACTTCCTGCCCTGCACCGCCCCTGCCCAACTACGTGGAATGAAACCATGTGGAAAACTGATGATGTACAACTGCTCTGGGCCCTCCCCCTTCTCTCTGTCTCTCTCTGTCTCTGTCTCTGTCAAAAAATAAAAGAAATCTTTAAAAAAGAAAAAGAAATAGTGGGGAATAATAGTGAGCAGGTTGAGATCCTGAAAGATAGGTAATGTACTTGGCATTAACAGTCAAAAGTAGCAAAAGGTCATCAAAGATTTTTGAATGTTTAGTAACAGTGTGGGGAAGGTAAGAAGAGTGAGAACAGAGAAGTGGACCTTCTTTGGACATAGAACTTTTAATTCAGGAGTCCTTTCTGGCATATAATTTCACCTAATCCTATTGACAGCATGAAGCAGAAATGGTCATTCCCTCTTTACGGATGAGCAAACTGAAGTTGAATGAGCTGTGACTTGGCCAAGATTGCTGAAGGTGATCCACATAAAGGCAACAATGTGATTTCATTCTCAGATGGTTAAAATAGCCTCATGTTAGTGGTAGGCAAACTATCCTAGAGAAGCCACCATAATACACTTGTCCACTTAGACCCTGAAATAATACAAACACATCCCCACTAGAGAGGATGGCAAAGGGTCCATAGTTTCTGATTCTAGGCAGCTGAGCATAAACTTAGACCTAGGAACCTCATGAGCTATATGCCCAGCCCAGCCAGAGGATGGCTCTACCAGCATGTTCCCTGCCAGGGTGGGGCCCTGGCCCCGGGTCCAAACTGGTTGAGCTTGCGTGAGTTTGTTACATATCCTGAAACTGGTACTGGCTTCCTCCATCTCCCCATCATTTGAAAAGATATCATGTTATGTTCCTAGTATCAGCAAAGGGCAGGACTGGATAGCAGGAAAAAATCTGCAAAGGGTGCCTAAAAAATGTATACCTATCTTATGAAAGGAAAAGGCTCTATTAAAATTGTAATACTCAATACTCAAAAGAGGAACACAAGTCACATTTGACTTCCGCCATGACAAGAGGTGCTCAAGGTCATTACCATCAGCATCCAGACACTTCTGATGATGGTGAACTACTGCTGGAGCCACGCTGACCCAAGTGTCCACTTGTATCGCTGCATATGCTGTATCCATTAACCATGTGTCTCAAACTTAGCACAAATGTGTGCAGTTGTTAGGCGTGTTGGAGGTTCTGTGTATACTCACACCTCCACTGTCATTGTACTTCCACAACATTCTTGAATTGTAAATATCACTTCCAAATGGTCTTGTGTTCCTCAAATGACAACAGTGCTTTCGTCATTTTCTTTGACTGTCCTTCCTGTCGCATGGTGATGCTGGCATTCATTGAATTAATGCCATCTTTTGAGTGAATGTCATACTAAACATTGCTAGCATAATTCAATTCAATTTCTAAAATTAATATGTAGATAAGTTCGCTTAAAATGTGTGTACATTTTTTGCCACCCCCGGTGTATATTCTTTTTTTTTATATACATATTTGTATTTATTTATTTATTTTTGACAGAGAGAGAGAGAGAGAGAGAGAGAGAGAGAGAGAGAGAGAGAGAGATACAGAGACAGAGAGAGAACTGAACTGGGGGAGCTCCCAGTCCAGCATATGGTTCCGCACGGGCCGGGACCGGGATTCAATCCTCGGTCCCTTGCACTGCAAAGTGAGCGCTTAACCCACTGAGCCATCCCGGCTTCCCCCTGGTGTATATTCTTACTACAACCAATAGATTTAATGATTGACATCAGCATCCATTCATTAACTCACTAAACACAGCCATCATTTTTGTTATGTCTGATGATCCAAATGAATATTTAAATAAATATATTTTGAATATAAAATTGTTTTATTTCATCTAATAGTAATTATCCAAAATGAGAGTTCAGTGGGTGTTGGTAAAGGGAAATGAGGAACTTTCTTAGTATTCATGGCAATGGGTGTGAATCGAAGTGTTCAAGAACTTCACGATTCTAAGTGGAGACCTGAGATGTATAAGGGCTGTCTGGAAAGTATCCAGCCATGTAACCATTCTTGTTATATTGCTAATGGCTGGATTTTTTCTGGACAGCCCTGGTATATTTAGGATCATTAACAGTATTATTCAATCAACTGAAAAATCCTAGAGATTGCGATTCATGAAAAAAAATTCTTTTTTAATGGATGATTTGAGAACAAGCTCATATCACCAAGTGTGAAGTTGGAGATAACTTCTGAAAACTGGAAATTTGAAAAGACTGCCCCCATTTTTGATGGTTTATACAACTAGCAACAGAGAGCAACTCTAAATCAACAGCACCTTTCTACTCATTTTATAAAAGCTTGAAAGGAAGGTGTTTTATAAAGTGCATATTATACAAAGGTAGACAGGTGATTAATAACTTACGTGAGTCTTAAATGTACTTCCAGGGCCTTCTCTGCAAACAGGATCTATCAGACCATTTTCTAAGACATTGGTCTCACTGAATTCCCTTGAATCTATATTCCCACCCTGTACTATAAACTGCTTGAGAGATACCGTTCTATATTTTACTGATTGGTATTTTCTAACAGGGAAGGAGGAATGGTGGGGAGATAGAAGGGGCCAACATCTCTACTAAACTCTGTAGAAATATTATTTGTTTTCAGCCTAGTAATTACCGTGTCACTTTTCTTTTGATAAAAAATGGAAACGAAGCTCAGAAAAGCCCAAGAAACTTTTTCAAATCACACCAATTTGTAGTTCTGAACTTAGATTGGCCTCTAATTCTGCTTTGCTCTGAAAACCAAGTTCTTCCTGCTCTGTGACATGCTCATACCATCCACTCCACTTCTCATGGCCGTGAAGCACATTAAGCAAGTGAATTTAATCAATTAATAAAAGACTTTTGCAAAGGCTGATTCCAGCAGCATTTGACCATAAAGGCACTGGTGCACAGGTCTACACAAAGGAGCTAAAAAGACAACAATATAAAGCGTGAAGTGGAAAAATCCTCTTGCTTTTTTCTGTCTGCCGGATGAACAGGTTGCCTTCCAAAGAGGAATCCCTTCATTTTGTACTTAAAAAGGCCAACTGAGCATGAAGTGGTAGATTAACCATTTCCCTTGTCATGCAATACTGAGAGATGGATGGGAAGAAATTGGAAAATCAGGTTACCAATTTTTGTGCATTGCCGTTGGAATAAAAAAAAACAGTGTGGACAGAGGAGAGTGTGTGTGTATACCCTGCAAAGGATGCTAAGTTCTCTTAAGTTTCTTTTCTTCCTACTTCTGAAATTCGCTGGAGCTAAATGAACACAGATGACAAGGAGGAATCAATAGAGAGTTGTTTTCTTTTCAAGCTCACCAAACCCGCGGGATCTTCCACATCATCACCGTTTTATTATTTCTGTCTTGAATCATTCCATGAGGACCTTATTCAGATCCAACTCCCGTCTGTCCTGAGGCAAAGACAAAAGCTCTCTTGGGCTGGGAAGACACTGTTGCTTTCTTCCCTGTCACTTTATCCGGCAGTAATCAATGTTTAGTGCTGCAGTTACAGTCAGAATAGCAAAAGTCAATATTTGTGCTACGTAGCTGGCAGATAATAAAGCTGGTGGGCGGCAGGGCCACCTGACATTTACATGCAACACCCAGAGGCTGGTCCTCCACCCCCCACAACCCCATCTTTCCAGACAGTTTGTCTAAAGATGGCGTCGTATTTGTACAGCTGACATCCCCAAATCCCTCATCAGCGTCCTCAGGGAAGCTCAAGATTTTTGTTTGATTTTTAATCTTGTTGATACTGGCCTTTAAACTGTGTGTGTTTGGGGAGCGGGAAGGAGGGTTAAAAAAAAAAAGTAGGAGAAAAGAAATTGGAAAGTCAGATAATAAAACAAGACAGAATAACCACTCAGAAAAATCTAACAGTCCTTTTTCAAGTATTGTTTTTTTAGACCTTGCCTATTTCCACAAAAAGGGTAATAAGGAACAAAGGCATGATGGGAAATGAAAATGAAACATCCTAAAACAAGCCGAGAGATCAGAGTTTCTTTTAAGAGTTGATTTGCAATGGGGACTTTGGGTTTTAGTTTTTTAGCTCCATGACCCTGGGCAAGTATCTTGCTGGAAAGAAGCTTGAGAATTTTTTATCTGCAAAATAGAACTATCTATAGAATCCAATTTATAGAATTATTGAGAAGATGAAATGAGATCGTGTGTGGAATTTAGCACAGCAGGTGGTAACAATACCAGTGAGTCTTATCAAAGCCAAGTGAACAGCTATACTTCCCCTTCAGCTATACAGCCTCATGAAATGACTAACACAAGTCACCAAAAAAAGGAACGGCAGGGATGCTGGGAGAGCTCAGCAGTTGAGCCCTTGCCTTGCAATTGTGAGGTCTAGGGTTCATTTCCTGGCCCCAGCCTGTGCAACCTCATATGCTCAACTGCAACGCAATTGGTAACCATCGGGATGGCTCCATGGCAAAAATTTCCACCTCCCACGTGGGAGACCCTCAGTTCGGTTCCCGCCCTTCATGGCCCCATATCCACCTGTGTGGAATGAAACCATGTCACCACTAATGATGTACAACTATGAAGACAGCTCTGGGCCCTTCTCCTGCTCTCTGTCTCTCTCCCTCTCCTCTCAAACAATAAAATTAAAAAAAAAATTAATTGTAATTATGTGTGGTGATGGATGTTAACTAAATTTATTGTGGCGATCATTTCTCAACGTAGATATATATCAAGTCATTATATTCTACACAATACTTATAACAATGTTGTATGTCAATTATCTCTCAACTTTAAAAATAAATGTTAAAAATAATAAATCTATATTATATTTATATATATAATTATATCTAATATTATATATTATATTACATATAATATATCTAATATTTGGAGATAAATACAATCCACCAGCTGTGGTTGGAACAAAATGGAATTTCTCTTCATTCGTATTAATTCAGCCTAAGATACATAAACCTTTCTTTAGTCCTTCCATTCAGTTGTTGGCGTACATTAAATATACACTAACTCAAAACCCTTTCCTTGTGATTTTCTCTGACCTTTTCTTCTCCATCTTTTTCTTGAGTGGAAGATTGATTGTACTTGGCCCATTTTTATCATTTTGCTTTGGTCACTGAAGGTCAGAATATAGAGATCTTTTAAAATCTCAATTCTTTCATCCAACATAAATCACTTGGAAATACTTGTCTACCACTGCAAGCTTTGCATTTCCAGATATTGGCTAAGTATGATTTTTAGGTCTTTATAGAAAGCTGTGCTCCTCAAAATTATCTACCAAAGAATCACTAATCATGAGGAGTCTCATTAAAATGATCTCTATGTGTTGGACATGAAGGTGGATTTGTTTATTTATGTGTATATTTTATAATTTATGTGACCTTTTTTCATTCTATCTAAAATATATCAGTGCTTACTGTGGCATAATTTTTCAAAAAAGAATTTTAATTAAAATTGATACTATAAGAGAAAATACAGTGTATATCATCTGTCTAGCATGGGATGAGCCTCAGATTCTTTTTCTGGTTTTTAAGAAATAATAGGGAAAGGAAAAGAAAGGAGGGGAGGGAAGAAAGGAAGGAAGTAAAAGAAAAGAAAGAATAAATGAAAGAATACATGCAGTATGTCCTTGACTGATATTACACCATCTCCCTTAAAAAATGGGACCCCTTCTTCTATGGTCTCCTTCTGCTTCCAACACATATTTAGTTAATATTTTCTAGTGTTTTATTCTGGGTTGTTTTCTTCCTATTATTGAATGCCTCCCTTTTCTACTTCTTTTTCTTTTTTTAAATAACATTTATTTGGGTGACATTGGTTCGTACCCACTTTTTTCATACTTCTTTCCATTTGGCTATATATATTGTACGATGTGAAAACACAGGCTTATTTATTTAACAAATACATATTGAGCCACAGTTCTTTACCAGGGACTCTGCTAGTCATATGAATATAGTAATTGGCAAGATAAATCTGATAAAACTGAAACTTAGGAGCTTGGACAGTCCTTTGGTTGCCTTAGACACCCTTCTGGTTTCCTCCTCACAAGTACAATTGTCATGCTTGTGTAGTTAGAACTTCGAGATTGAAGAGTTGCTCATCGTTTCTAGGCTATCACCCCATAAAAATGCCATTAGCTATGGAAGGATGATTACCCGTTCTCTGAAAATCCATCCAAGTTTGATTCTAAGTACAGCTGTCATCTTTTAAACATGCCTCTGTGCTCCTGGATGAGGAAAAATTCTACTGAGGCAGAAGGTAGTTGTGATTGGCTCAGGTGAGTGAACACAAGGAAACAGACCCCTGAGTGAACAAACATCGGTGTCCGTGAACTCAAGAACCTCCTCAAGATGAGCTTCCTTCTCAGACTGAAGCCTGGGTATGAGACAATGTACATGATGATCTTCTCAGCTGGTAGCCATTGGGAAAGAAAAACACTGTTATGCTCTTTCTTTCTGAACTAGAAAATATTTCCAGGGGCTCACTGTATTATTAGAATGACACCGAGAATTTTCATTGCAAATGTTCACTGTAGCAATGTTTGAAAATCTAAATAGCAAAAGAGAAGAAAATTCAAATAAGGTTGGATAGCCACTGCCCAGAGAAATCAATATTTTAGTGTCGATCTCTCCACATTAAAACTTTTAAAATTACAAATAGATACTACTATATATTTTTCACTTCATATTGTTTGGTATTATACCATCATGCTGTGCTATGTTTCTCCTTCTATAATATGTGATTATTTTCCATGATATTAATTCATGATAATTTCCCATGATATTAGTTTTCTAAAATACACTACTAATAATGATATAGTGTTCTGTTATACCATCTTTTATTTTAAAATACTTTAATATTGAATATTTAAAATGTCCTCAAA
>PVKE010042098.1:0-13893 GCA_004027555.1 Craseonycteris thonglongyai | reverse complement strand
AGAGAAGAGAAGAGAAGAGAAGAGAAGAGAAGAGAGGAGAGGAGAGGAGAGGAGAGGAGAGGAGAGAGAAGAGAGAAGAGAGAAGAGAGAATCGGGGAGGACCCAGAGCAGTCTCCATAGTTGTACATCATTAGTTGTGACATGGTTCTATTTCACACAGGTAGATATGGGGTGGAAACAAAATGGGGGATCTCTGCATGGGAGGTAAGAAACTTTGCCACTGAGCAATCCTGGTGGTCAACAGTTGCACCATAGTTCAGCATACGGATTTGCATGGGCTGGGGCTGGGAATCGAACCCTGGACCTTGTGATTGCAGGGCAAGTGCTCAACCACTGAGCTATTCCGATCCCTGTAAAATTAAAAAAATGTTTTTATCATTGAAGTTTGGCTTCTTTGGCATTGTTATTAAAAACATTATCCTATTTTAGCATCCGGAGCTACTTGTTCTAGCTTCATGGAAATTTTTTTTTTTTTTTTTTTTGTAATCTTTTAAAATTTCAGTATTTTTTTGCCTCTAGTTTATTAAAGACAGATGGTGTTTTTTGACTACAGGTGTATGTTTTATAATTGAATAGTCTGTCTTCTGGATTTCCTTAGTGCCAGATAATTGTGAAATTTAAAGTTTTAGATATAGATTAATTCAGGTTTAGTTAACAATGATATAGTTAAGAAGAAGTGGGAGTAGAATTCACTGTGTAAGTCTCAATGACTGAGTTTCTCACCTTACTTTTCTGTGAATGGAAATAGTCCTCCTGCTTGGGTGGACCCTGGTTGCTGGGAGAGTGGATGAGATGATCAGTAAAGAGGAAAAGCAAAGGTGAAGGAGGAGCCCAGAGCCTCCTGACTCCTGGGCGTATGGCCGTGCACCTAACCTCCAAAATGGTCATCCAGAAACCACAGTGCTGAGCTCCTGACTCCCAGCCTTTTCAGTATTTCTCGCACCTGCCCATCACTTACATTTTTCTGGTTTTTAGAAGTATTGGTAGTAGATTTTGATGGGAAGGAAGAGAAGGTTCAAAAGCATTGTCTAAAATTAAAATGCTATGTATTTTAGAGAAATAGATTTGGCTCAGTCCCAGACTCTACTGCTGACTGTGTGAACTTGGGCAAGATATTCAACCTCTGGACTCCATTGTCTTTCTCTAACAAAGTGGCGTTCATAGTGATTGCCTTGTATAGCCTTTGAAGGTTAAATGAGATAAATACACAAGTTACCAGTTATAAAGTACTCGGTAAATGTTGGATCCCTTTGTAACCTACCCCCTTGTGGTGGCTTTAGTATCTTTTTACAGCAGGCTGATGGTGGAGGCTGTCAATCCAGAGTTTGACAGCCTCTTACTTCAATGTAAGTCAAATGTCACTCCTGAAGCCATAATGAACCTTCCAGCTTTTTTGGTATAATTTGATGGAGTTAGGGAATTATGACTGTTTTTGGAAATATTCCAGCATAGGAGCTATATACCAGAAGAAATGAAATTCTGGCAAAATATTTTCTTCCAGGAATTAATTATGTTTTTGGAGGACTACCATCTATATTTTGCTTTATATTATATTTCCTAACTTATACTTATTTCTTTGTTTTTAGTAATGCAATAACTTATTTAAAAAAGTACCATCTTGGCTTATATTTTCCGCCAGTGATGCTGGCTTTCTTCATTAGATGTCTCATTTAAAAATATTTGTGCTTTCTTGGCCAACCTTCCAGAAAAAATTCACTGCTGGGCAGAGGAAGAGGTTGATAAATAAAAAGTAATTTGTTCCTAAAATTTATAAGCTGCTGGAAATAGGGCCCAGGAAGAAAGTGCCAAGTCAGCTTTAAGTAGAAGATAATAATCAAAACAGCAAATGTACAAGTGCTTTATGGTGCAAATAAATCAAATGGCAAGGCTGGACGTGAACAATATGGAAAAACAATGAAGTGAAGAAATGTCAAATGAAAGATTATCTTTACTGGTGAGGAGTCTATTCAAATCATAAATTCAGGGTAGGATTTCTGCTTCCCGAGACCTTTCGGGCTTCACTGAATAACAGCAGTAGCGGCAGCGGCAGCAGCAACAGCAGCTGTAGTAACAAAAACAAGATCCCTTGTTTTCCCACCAGCTCCCAACAGTTTTTCACATCATACACGCTTTTCACTGCAGATTTAACCTTCAATGAAGGGTTCCGACAGGCTCTGCTTTGGGCTAAAGGTATATATCATCAAGTGGACACAAGTTTGCTTCTATAACTGGCCTTTGCCATAAGGAACATTTGTTGACCATTTTAGTCTTGACCATTTAGTCTCACAACAATGTTTAATTAAACAAGCATGAGTTTATAACAATAACATAACTTTATTATTAGTTTTCTTCCACTGTCCCTTTACATTTATTCTGTGGAGCTAGTTTTTACCTGCCCCTGGGTGAAAGGCACAATTTAGGGCCAATCATAGTAGCTTTCTGGCCCCTTTCGGTTAACAGTGGTCGTGCTGTTACTAAGTCCAGGCCAGTGTCCTAAATGAATCAGCATAGCTCATTGAAGGTTAGTGCTGTCCCTCCTTCCCCAGCTCAGGCCAGGTGTCGTCATAGAGCACAAGGGGATCTTTCCCCCTACGTGCATCATGCCCCTCCTCCCTCATTTTGAGATGAAGGTTGCTGTTTTGGATCACCCTCCAGGTAGAAAGTGGGTGGGGCTACGGAGAGGAAGGGCGGAACCAGGTTGGATTTGGTCTAGTGCTGTCATCAGATAGCAGCTGTCACTACTGTGGGGGTACCTCTGTGGGTTCTCTGACTGCCCACACCCTTGGGGCGTTCTCACTTGCAATTCATTACTAAATATACTCTGCTTTCAGAAAACATCCCATTTTGTACCTCTTCCACTGCCCCTCATCTAACCAGCTACCATCAGCTCTCTCCTAGAGTCCTGCAGTGGCCTCCACCTAACTGGTTTCTCTGTTTCTGCCTGTGTTCCCTAGTCTTTTTTTTCAGATTTATTTTTATTGTTCTGACAGAGAGAGAGAGAGAGAGAAAGAGAGAGAGAGAGAGAGAGAGAGAGAGAAAGGAGTGGGCCCAGAGCAGTCTCCATAGTTGCACATCATTAGTTTTTGATATGGTTACACTCTACAGGTGGGTGTTCAGCATGTGGGTCCACAGGGGCCGGGGCCAGGATACAATCCTCGGATCCTGGGGCTATGAGACTAGTGTTCAACCTGCTGAGCCATTCCGGCACCCTCCCACCCCCCCACCCCCCAGTCTTTTTACATACAATATCTAGAGGAATATTTTAAACATCTAGTTCAGATCATGTTATTCCCTGTGTTCAAACTGTCTGGTGGTTTCCTAAATATTACTCAAAGCCCTTCAATGGACTGTAGGCTATATGATTTAGCCTTCCCCTGCTATAGTTCTGTGGTCTCTTCTTCCACCAGTCCCCTCATTTTTCCTGAACACTGTAGCCATGATTCTAACAGCATTTGCTGTTCCCTCTACCCAGGATACTTTACCTCAGGCATCCACATAGCTTACTCCCTTACCTCCTTAACATCTTTGTGCAAATATCTCTTCTTAGTAAGCTTTTCCCTGACCATTCCATTGAAAATGGAAAACCTGTCTTTCTCTAAGTGCTCCCTCTGTTTCCCCCATCTGTTTTATTTTTTTCCATAACACTTATTTTTTGACCAACTATATATTTTACTCATATTTTATCTTCTTTTTTAGTAAGCTTAAAGTCAAATTTGCTTGCAGTTGTACCCCCTAGCACATAGAACAGTGCTTGGCATGTAGTAGCTGCTCTATAATGCTCTTTGAATGAATGAATGAATAATGAATGAATGATTACACTGATCATGTTTTATTGTAATTCATCTGTTCACACAAGTATATCTCTATTTAGGCTCTTGAGAGTAGGGTCGAGGTCTTGGTCATTTGTGTTCCTTGCATGTCTAGCTCAGTTCCTGGCATAGAATAAGTTCTCAACAAACATTTCTTGAATAAATTAAAGAATAAATGAATCAAGAAAGACTGTTGGGAACATGGAAAAAAGAAATGGAGGAGTAAGCTGCCATAGAAGATTGGGGAGGAGAAAGTTTCAAGGCAACGTAATGTGGTCAAATATAAGGGGAGAGGAAGCCATGTAATTTGGGATGGGTTAAGGACGAGGGGCTTTGAGGAGTGGTAGAGCGCAGGGTAGGAGGCAAGCTGAGGTGACATGAGGGGTGAGATGAAGGTGACTGAGCAGAAGCTGAGATGTGAAGGAATCTTTCCAGAGCTCATGAAGGGACAAAATCGACTTCATCCTAAGGGAATGCTTCTTAGAAGAATACAGTAGACTCTCAGTTAACTGGTACCCATGGAGATTGGTAAGATGCTGGGTAAATGTAAGTAGACTCTTCTTTAACCAGAACTTAAGCAAGCAGCACTCTCAAGCAACTGACAAAATCTCAAGCAAGTGACAAAATTTTTTTGCCAGTCGCTGGAGTTCTGGTTGACAGAAAGTCTACTGTATATGTGTGTATATTGGCATATAAGAGAAATGAAGATATTTGTAGGTGAACATCTAGTGGGTAGAAAAATTAAAGACTCACTAAAGCGGGGACAAATGTTGGAACACATTTGAGAGGGGGCAGAAGGAGGTGGGATCAAGAGGATAAGAGAAAGGGGAAGCCGGGATGGCTCAGCTAGTTAAGCACTCACTTTGCAGCCCTGGGGACCAAGGATTGAATCCTGGCCCCAGCCCGTGTGGACCCATATGCTGAACAGAGGTGTGCTTCCCATGTGGGCGGCCCCCAGCCCAGTTCCCACCCCCCAGTTTGACCCCTGGTTTAAGGGGCATGCCTACCATGCTGGAGGGCCCCAGCCCAGTTCCCACCCTGCGTGGCCCCCGCCCACCTGTGTGGAACAAGACCATGTCGAAAATTGATGACGTACAACTGTGGAGACTGCTCTGGGCCCTCCCCCTTCTCTCTGTCTCTGTATTTATTTTTAAAATAAATCTTTAAAAAAAAATTGGATAAGAGGAGACCCAGTCCTGGGAAGAAGTGCGGTCACCTCTTGTCTGAGGAAGGAGATATTCACTGTTTCTGGCTTGAATACACAGGTGTGGAATGAGGGAGGAGGGAGGAAACTACTTACCTGTCTGCCTTTCTTCCTGCCTACACATCCGTTCATCTGTTCATTTGTTCATCTTTCTACCTAACTATTTATCTATTGAAAATTCCATTTTTCTTAGAAGTCAGCCTTATTTCTTGGTTCTTCTGACTGCTTGTCCCCAGAGATGCTAGGGGAGCCTCTGGTATTCTGAGATGGGGCCAACTTAGAGAACTTTCCTCAAGGTACATGCAGCCCTCCAGGGCAAGCTAGGAGTTGTGAATTGCCCGGTACAGCAGTTACTGTAGCTTGAAGATTATATACACAGCACAAGATGAAAAACAAGAGCTTACTAATATTTAGAGCTTTATACTTTCTAATGTACTTTAAAATCTTCTAGCTATTTCCACGTAGTTCTCTGCAGACTTGGCAAGATGATTGTAGGTAAGTAATTCCCACCTTTTCTGGCAATATCAGCAAAGAATTGAGAAATGCTTTTTTGTTCCAATAATTACCACTTCTATGGAAGAGAGCAAAATAAAGAGTATGTGAAAGAAATGAAAATGTAATTCCACTCTGACTTGACACTGTCCAGTTAATGAACCCTACAGAGGAACCACATTAACACTGCCACCATTTTTAATGATGGAGTAACTCAATATGTGCACTCATTCGGGACCTGTATAGATTATTAAGTACCCATACACAGTATTCAAGCTATGAATGTGATTACCCAGCTTCTGTCTTTCCTCACTATCCCAGCATCTTAAACCTGTTTCCAGAGTCACCCTTGGGTATGTGAAGCCCCAGACATGCTTCGTACCCCTCGGGATCTTTTTGACTGAGCTCCCCTTAACGTCTGCTTATACTATTGACCTGGCAGGCACCCTGTGCTACGTGCATTGATTCTCAGGCAAAGATATGATGATGATGAAGACCGCCCCAATTATGCTCATGCTCACAGAAGGGGTGCCTGGGAAGCCGATTTCAGGGATCAAATCATTTAGGAGACTTAGGGGACATTCTTGTGGCTCTCTGAATCTGCGCTTAAAGACAGTTTAAAAATAACCAGGGTTGTTAACTGGACAAAGAGACATGCTGAGCAGATGGCCATTACAGGCCATTACAGGCCTGGAGCCTAAACTGGTGGTAAACCAGGGTTAGAGATTTGGAAACTGGGGCTTCCTTGAAGAAATGTATTTCTTGTTCCCAGATGGAGAATAGTTATTTCAGTAGCAATAAGGGGTCAAGTCCTCTTACTCAAGGCTCAGGCATAGGGAGCTTTACAAAGGAAGACTCCCAGCATTGCTCTAGCATTTGTCCTGTCCCAGTGACTTTGCCTGGGGTGCCTCTTGAAGAGTCCACAGAGTAGGGGCATGCACTTTGCCTTCACTGGGGGTGAAGGAACACAGGAACCCCCGTTTTTTCCTCCCATAGTGAAGTATCATTATTGTTCTGATTATAATGTAATATGTGCTGTTTATAAAATAGTAAAAATTTTAGATGTAAGGTAGAAAGTGAAAGTACCCTTAATTCTATGCTATAGACATAACCATTGTTTTAATTTGTTGTATACTTTTCAAGAAGTTGTTCTGTCTCTACAAACACAAGTATCAAACTCATACACATCTTTTAGATAAACAAAATTATATTAGACCTACTCTTCTGTAAAATATTTCATGCACATCTTTCTATGCTAGTAAATATATATTTATTCTTTTCAACACTTAAGAGTATTGGTTATATGGCTATGGTACAATTTAATTGGCCATTTAGATTTAATTAAAACTTTTTGTAAACAATGCTGCACAAAAATATCATGTGTGTTAATTTTTATCCATCTGTTTAATGATTTCCTTTGGGCAGATTCTACAAGTTTAACAGCTAGGTCAAAAGGAATACTTACATAAAATTTTGGTGTATATTGTCTAATTTGTCACCTCTAAGAAGTGGAACTAATTTATATACCTCACCTATAGAATATTTACACCTCATTAACTTTGAATATTATATTCTGTTTAGTATTTGCTAATTTAAAGTAGAACATGATGTTTCATTGTTATTCTAATTTACTTTTCTTTGGTTACTAATCAGGCTGAATATCTATTCAGATGTTTTCTTTCTTTTCTTTTCATTTTTTTTTGCAATTTGTATTTCTTCTTTTGGAATTGCCATTTATAATTCTTTTTACTTTGAGAAATGGGAGGTTAGTTGTCTTTTTAAAAAACTGATTAATAAGAACTCTTCATAAAATAGAGATAGTAACCTTTTTACTGCTCTATATGTTACGTATTTTCTTCCCCAAATATATTTTATTGCCACCTTTATTATTATTATTACTATTATTTTTCTTTATTATTATTTGTAAACCAAGAATCCAATTAAATTTTTGTTACTTATTGTATTTGGTTAAATACCTTTAGTTTTAAAAAAAATATAGAATATTCACTCAAATATTTCCCCTATAATAACTTTTTAAGAGATTGTTACTGATTAAAAAAAATAACGTTCTATATCATATATGTTTCCTTCTAGTTTATTTGTAAGTTTAAACTGGAATGAATATAGAATTTTAGCAATTGCATTTATCAGACTAATCATTGTTTTTCTAATTTTAATCTAGTGAATTACATTGTAGATTTTCTAATGTTGATTACCCTTGGATTCATGAAATAAAGCCTAGTATTGTTCTTTTAATGAGTTGTTGGTTATTTTTGTTAATACTATTTTTAGGGTTTATATCATATTCATAAGTGAATGTGACTTAAAGGTTACTTTCCCCCACTATCTTGGTCATTTTTGATATCAGGGTTTTACTAGACTTGTGAAATGTGTTCTTAAAAGCTTTATAAAACTTTATTTTTTAAAATTTATTTTATTTTATTTTTTATTTTTATTGTTTTTGATAGAGAGAGAGAGAGAGATACAGAGACAGAGATAGAGAAGGGGGAGGGCCCAGAACAGTCTCCACAGTTGTACATCATTAGTTTTTCCACATAGTTTCACTCCCCAGGTGGGCGGGGCTGCACAGCGGGAACTGGGCCGGGGTCTCGCCCCAGTGAGAACCGAACTGCGGGAACTCCTCAGTCCGGCACATGGGTCCACACGGGCTGGGCCGGGACTCGGCCCTTGGTCCCCAGGGCTGCAAAGTGAGCGCTTAACACACCGAGCCATCCCGGCTTCCCCATTATAGAACTTTTTTATAAAGCCAACATCTGAAACTTTTTTTGAGGGTTTAATTAATTAATTAATTATTTAAATTTCTCGTATTAAAAAAATTTAAGTAGTTCCTTAGAAAATTGATCGGTTTTGACTTTCACATTTTTGGCATAAAGTTATAGCTAGTATTTTATTAAAAATTATTTCTTCTCTAACTGTAGTTATATTTAATTTTTCATTGCTGATGTTGTGTAAGTGTCCTCAAATTTTTTTCCTTTTGTCAGATTTGTCAAACATCTCATAATTCTTCCCCTCCCCCCCACAAAGAACTACTCTTAGTTCTACTTAACAGTTCTAGTTGTTTTAAACTTTCTAATTCATTAGTTTTATTTTGTTGTTTTTTTCTGACCTCTCAGTTTAATGTTCCAAATATGTTTATTCCAGATATTTATTGTTTTAGGAAAAAGACTTAAAGATATGATTTTTTTCCTAGGTAAGATTTTGGCTACATCCCATACAATTTTCCATTTAGTATTTCAACATATGTTAATTTCTAAATAATTTATAAACTAAGTTTTTATTTACTCTTTGACTGAAGAGTTATTTAAAAGAATGTGAGGTTTAGATTCAATTCCATTTTAAGCAGTGAGATGGTCCAATAAGAATTCTGATAGAAACGTACTGATACCTTTTTATGGCCTCTTAAATGATCTTTCTTTGGAACATTCCATGGACATTTGAAAAGAATATGTCCACTTCACTTTTTGGGGAGTTTGATTTGCTGTGAAGTCAAGCTTATAATATGTATTTTTTCACATCTTTTGTATATATTTTTTGTCATACTGATGTGACAGATTTGGGGAATGATTTGTTAACCTTTCCTGCTATACGTATGGGTTTGACAATTTTTTTTTCTCTTTTTAGCACTTATTTTTTTAATTTTTAGAGAGAGCGTAATAAAAAGTTAAGATGCTGGTCCATCTGCCTGGTTTGAATACCAGCTCTACCCTCACGAGCTGACAGACCTTGACAAAGTTTCTCAACTGTAAGATCATGTCATTTACTTTATAGGGCTCCTGGGAGGATTACACAAGTTGCTGTGTGTTAAAGACATTAGTACTGTGCCTTATACACGGTGACTGTTCTATTATTGTTTGTTTCTCTGCTGCCATAATATAAGAGTGAAAATGTTCATGAATTTCTATATATGTTGGTGAATCTGTTTACCCACATGAATTAATTTTCTTTGTCTCATATAGACCTTTTTGCCTTGAATTCTGTATAAGCTAATGTTAATATTGCTGTAATGCTTTCTTTTGCATTTTCCTGGTCTGTTTGTGGGCATCTTCATATTTTCAACTTTTTTTCATTTTATGATATATCTCTTGTAAACAGAATGCACCTGGAGCTCATTAAAAAAAACCAATCTGAAAGTATGTTATCATTTAATAAAGGAACTTAATCTATTTACAAGTGTTGGGATTACTGATATTCGAGTCATATTTACGTTTTTTTGTTGGATACATTTTAGATCTCTTGTCAAGGTTGAATTGTTGCTGGTAGCTAAGCTTAGATCTTTCTAGGGTGGCATAACTAGAGAAAGGTCTGCTTCTGTGAGATCACATTCCTTTTGGTCTCCTGGGACGACGTTTTCTCATAGCTGTCATTCAGTGAGTATCTAACATAAGTCAGGATCTTTTCTTTTTTTTAAAATATGCTGAATTTGCAGCTTTATTTAATTTTTTTAAATTTTTTATTTAGTTATGACAGAGAGAGAGAGAGAGAGAGAGAGAGAGAGAGAGAGAGAGAGAGAGAGATACAGAGACAGAGAGAGAACTGAACTGGGGGAACTCCCCAGTTCAGCATATGGTTCCGCACGGGCCCAGGCCAGGATTCAATCCTTGTTCCCGGTGCTGCAAAGTGAGCGCTTAACCCACTGAGCCATCCCGGCTTCCCCAAGTCAGGATCTTTTAAAGACACTTTTTATGGATATTGCTTCATCTAACTGTCAGAGCCACCCCATGAGATAAATGCTATTATTATACTTACAGATTGGGAGACTAAAGAAATTAAGGGGTACTCCTGAGGAATTGAAGAAGATATAATCTGTAATGTGTGAATGCATTCCCTTTCCTGTATGTGTGTAGGGGATATGGAGTAAGCTAAGAACTGAGTTCCTGAATTTGACTGTTATCAAATTTCTAAATGAATGGGCTGCTACACTGCCGGAGATAGTGTGACTTCTTATTCTGGTTCACCCATTTTTCATGCTAGTTCAAGTTTCTATTCCAGATGGATTGTTTTTGGAATGGATAATCCAGAGTCTAGTAGTTTTTTCACTGCTAGAGGAAAGAAAAAAAGTCTTAACTCAGTGGTTTGTGCCATATCTTGTCTTTCATCCTGTTTGCCCTTTTTCATGGACTGGATCTGGAGTTAGTGGAATCTGCTTGGTGATCTCACACAATTCCAAAGAAGAGAAGGCTTTTGCTTTGTCCATTTTCCTATCTCTAGTGCCTAGAAGAATGCTGGGCCTATAGTAGGTACTGTTTCTTGAAATGACTCGAGTTCACAAGAGGGAAAATTATTTTATAGTACCATTTGAATTATGAGGATTTAGAAAAAGGTCCATAGAATAGAAATGCATTCTGTTAAAATTATGCTTCTATAATTCCCACACTAGTATATATAAAGGAATAAAAAGAAAGTGTTTATTACTCTTTCAAGAGCTTACTCTGGACTAAAGCAGTGTGTACTTTCAAGAGGAGAAGGTTCCAGTCACCCTGGGAGGGTGGAATGACATTGACATAGGAATGACCATTTGCATTGGTAATGTAAATGAGGACATCCAACTAATAAAAGTGCTCCCAAGCCAGCTGCTGGAGAGACATATAGCCCAGATCTCACAGGGACTCCGCATTTGGGAACCCCCCCCCCCCAAAAAAAAAACCCAAAACACAAAAAACCAGCAACCCAAACAAAAACTCCCAGCTGACATCAGGGAAATAGTGCTGCAGAGTTTTGAATGAGATCCCTAGGTGGATTAGTTTTTTATACAGGCCTGCTTGGCTTCCAGAGATATCTGGCTAGACCTTGACTGATTGTCAGGCTTTTTAAGCAGCATCGATTTTTACTGCTACCACACTGAGATGATGAGGTCATTGTATTTTGCCATGTTATTGAAGTTCTTGTTAAAGCAACGGGGAGGTCATAAGCTTCCTGCTTGTGCTGAGTTTAAGAGATGGGAAATTGGAGGTAAGTAAAATGGTACAGGCAAAAGAACACAACGTCCTCTGATTGTGAGGGGATATTTCAGAGTTTTATGAATTAAAATGATAATCTGTAGCTATTAATCACAGCTGATCATCTTATCACTAGCTCTCATTTATCAAGCATGTGAGGACTTTGTTGTAAGTGCTTTGTACCATAGCTCTTTATCTTCATTCTACCTGTAGATGAAGAAGCTGAGTCTCAGAGAGGTAGGGTTGCTTGTGTGGGGTTGACTAGTCCGTGGAAGAGCTAGGTTTCAGATCAAGCTGTGTCTGACTCCAAAATGCATGTTTATAACAGCTAGTCTTCTATCTGATGGGTGTGTGAGTAGTTAGAGATTGATTCTCGTTGTGTATGATCAGAGAGGAATGTTTGAGTTGGCTGCATAAGTGACAACCCCTCTCTCCCATGTGGACCAGGGTCCTAGGGAAACTGGAAATATCACAGTGCCTTTGGACACACCACCTTGACTTTGCCCACTTGCAGGAGGCAACCACCTGAACCTCCCTTCTGCTTGAGTGAGGCTGTGCCCATGAAGGGGCCTGAGAGGGCTTTGCACATTTTGGGATTCCTCCAGCTACCACCTATTGATCAGCGGCTGCCAGAAGCTTTAATCCGATTAGAGTCTGTAAAACTGGTTTCCATCTCTGGCGCCTGACTCAGGTTTCAGAGCAAAGGGAAAAAGTATGACATCACCCCAGCTTGCATCTGTGCTGGGTGGCTAATGAAATTACGTGATGGATTTGAGGACCATTAAAGTCAATGTTGATTCTTCTTATTATTAAGAGTACTTTCAAATTTACTGCACCGTGGGGCAGGCTCGAAAGCATCATTTTTCATAGGTGTGTTCATTGCTCTGGATGTTAGCACACCAGTCTGTGGGATATGGAGAATGCTCGCAGCACAGAGAATCCATTCTGAAATCCGCAGGATGAAAGTGCATGTAGCTCTTTTGCTGGAGGGGAGAAGGTTCTGGGAGTTCTCCATAATGAGGCACCCAGTGGCCTCAGATTGAAAAAGTATAAAATGAAGCAAAACAGTTGTCCAAGAAATATGAAGTACCACTGTTGCCATTAGCATAGATAGGCAATAGTCTTTTGAAAAAGTTTAAATGGTTAGTGTGCAAAAGAGTGCTCAGCTCAGGTTGCCAACAGTTCACTGAGCATAGATATTGAGCTAGTACCAGAGACAGACTACACTGAGGGGAAAGAGCAGGCTTGCTGTGTTCATCAGTAGAGCTCCAGGCACCAGCTCCGTGGTAAACTGGCAGAAATGATTCTCACATACACACATGTATCCATTTATGCCATACATACTGTAAAGTGTGTAGGCCTTAACCGTACAGCTCAATAAATTTACACACATGCATACCTGTGAACTGTCACTCAGATTAAGACATAGAATACCTCCCAGGTCCTAGGAGGCTCTCTTGACCCCTCAGATTCCTGCAACAGAGATAACCACTTTTTAACTTCTATAGCCACAGATGAGTTTTGTGGATAACCAACATACTTTATATAAATTCATATAAGTTGAATTTCCATATAAATGGAATCATACAATGCTATCTTTTGTGTCTGGCTTCTTTTGCTTATCTTTATCTCTGTGAGATTCATGTTACTACATGTAAGAGTATATAAATGTTGTTTTTCCTTTTTTATTACTATTCAGTGTTTCATTGTATAAATATTCCACCACTTATTTCTTCTTCTTTGATGGGTATTTGAATTGTTTCTAATCTTTAGCTATTATAAACACAGCCACTGTGCATGTTCTTATACAGGTCTTTTGATGGACTTCTCCACTGATTTCTTTTAGGCATATACATAGAACTGAAGCTGCAGGGTCTTATAAAATATCTTTGTATTGTTGAATTGAAAAAGACAGTTCTTTATTTGGCTGTGGCCCATTCAGGCTTTAAAAAAGATCCATGATCACCTAGCCCACATGTTCTCAGTGGAAAATCACTCAATGATAGCAAAGAATTGAGGAAGAATATATACAAATCACTCATTATTTACTTAATATGACAATATGAGCTTAAACATGTGGTTTTAAGGTATAAAATAATGCTTAATAACTTGATAATCCAGTAATTTTATTACACCAAACTCTATACTGAAGGTTATATAGTATAAATTCATAGTTAGCATATTAGTTCTTTAAAAATTTTGAGAGCCTACTTTTTTGTCAGGCACTGTTCTAGGCATGTAGGCTATACAATAGTAGAGAATCCACTGATAAGAAAAGGTCTCTGCCCTTACATGTTCTAGGTTCCAATAGAGAAGACAGACAGTGGATACCAAACAAATAAATATGTGCTATAAAATATATCACCTTTGAAATATATGGTATAAAAAATTTTGGGGAGAGATCCAAGATGGCGGCATGAGAGGAGAACAC
>PVKE010042097.1:0-13892 GCA_004027555.1 Craseonycteris thonglongyai | reverse complement strand
CCCCCTTCTCTCTGTCTCTCTCTGTCTCTGTTTCTCTCTGTCAAAAATCAATAAAATAATCTTAAAAAAAAAAAAAAGAGGAGAATGACATTGTTAATTTTTACCTTTGATATACTTTTTAAAGATTTATTTTATTGTTTTTCACAGAGACAGAGAGAAGAGGGAGAGCCCAAAGCAGTCTCCACAGTTGTAGTCATCAGTGTTTGACATGGTTGCATTCCACACAGGTGGGCGGGGCCCCGTAGGATAGGAACCAGGCCTGGGGCCTCCTGCATGGGACCTGGTGAGAACCAAACTGGGGCCACACCCATTTCAGCATGTGGGTCCGCATGGGCTGGGGCTAGGACCAGGCCTGGATCCTCGGACCCCTGAGCTACAAAGCTACCACTTAACCTGCTGAGCCATCCCAGCTTCCCCCAATTTTTGCCTTTGATAATCAAGGAAATATAAGTTTGAGAATGTCTCTCTTTTCTTCCTCTCCTATTATGTTATCTCTCAATTGTGTAAGTCAGGTTTTGGTTAAATGAGAAAAAAGGTAAGTATTTATGAAGAAACGGTACATTGAAACTTGATTTTTCTCCATTACTTTCCACATTTAAATAATGATTAATTTTTATTAACATTCTCTAGAAGTAGAAAGTAAATTGTTTTTTAAATTATGAACTTTTGGTGGTATTAGTGATTTTTTTTTGAACTCATGGATTTTAATATATTTGATGTGCTGTAATACGTTGAAACTATTCCTCTTTTTGAGGCTCAAATTATTTGTTTGGCCAATGAGTAGTTCTTCAAGTTAGCTTTAGACTAAATTTTCCATGACTCCCATAATCTTATACAGTGTCCTAGCTTCATGTTATAATAAAGAGTTCCAAATTCACCTTTTACATTTTGCATACCAGACTTGGAAGCATCTGTTTCTCCATGTAGATCTGGCTACTTTATGATGTTTTTGTATTATAGTGGCTTGTAAATTCCACTTTAGTCCTAATCAGATTTTAGATGGTTAATTTCAACAATTAATAGAGTCCATCCAGATGGTTTCAGCACAAACACAGAAATATGTTTATACTTATCTATAAGTTTGTACCTGAAAGATTCCTCCTGTTTTTAGCTGCTATTCTCAGACTACCTCACTGAGCTTTCTCCTTAGTAAATTTTGGTAACTTGGGAGTTCTTAGGCTTTCAGGGTTTCCCTCAACCTTTGTTTTTTGTTTGTTTGTTTGTTTGTTTGTTTGTTTGTTTTTTGTCCTACTCACATTCTGAGAGCATGGAATATTGATACTACTGGTAGTTTGACATGTTTTGGGTTGCACGGTGATTACATTTTACTTGCCTTTGTTTCAAATGTTTTCTGGCTATTTCTGGGTTTAATTTCTTAGCCAGATACTATAAAAAATTAGATGGGTTTGGAAATATTAAAAAATACAGAGCTACTGACATCTTACATGGTAAATTTTGAAGATACTAATTTAAATAAAGTATCACTAATTTTCATCCTTCTAGATTTCACCAATGTGCCAAATACTATTCTTTATATATTTTTCAAGATTCTTGCTGTATACTCAGAAGGAATATTAGTGCTACCAACTTGGGCTATGATATGGGTAAAGAAAATGGTTTGTGAATTTTCATGCCTGGTGTTTTGTAGGGGTGTATAGTTATTGTTATGTGCAATAAGTATACAAGAGGAACATGGGGGAGAATAGAATACTGGTTATCATCAGTGATTTGGAAAATAGTTTTGTATGGCTATAAAGAGAAAGACATACTCAAGGCATACCTACTGCTAGACTAAGTGTAAAATGAAAGTTTTGAAGAGGATATAAAGCACAGTCCCCTACTATTTCAATAAAAAAAAGAATCAGATGAACTTAGTATCTTGAGAAAAGGCATTTTAAACAATATTGATTTTACAAGTCAGAATGGTAGACAGTATCTATACTGTTGAGATTCATGAGATCTGGAAATAACAACTGTCATTATTCAATACACACAAACCCCTGTGCTATATATATGTTCTTACATACATTGTGTCACTTAATCTTTACAACAGTTCTGTAAGGTAAGTATTATCATTCCCATTTTATGAGTATGGAGTCTGAGGCTGAGAAAGTTTAAATAACTCACTCCAGTATCACAATCTGAAAGTACTGGTACTTTGAAAATACCACATTCTTAGTTATATGACACTGTCTACCTAACCATAGAAAGCCTATGTGCCAATAAATAAATAAATAAACTCCAACTGATAACAAAAGGCAAAACTATTCAACAGATGTACCATCAATTATAAATAACAGCAAAAACTTTAAACTCCAAATTAAAAACGCAATGCGGTATGAAGAACTGATCCTAGGTTGTGGCTGACAAGCAAGTTACGATAGGAGGAGAGCAACTAGGGCCCTGATCTGAAAAGGCATGCCAGATCCTCTTGGGGAATTCATTGAGATAAGGTCATTTCAGAAACAGATAGCTTAAAATTAATTTCCCTTTGACCCAACTTTATCAGCTCTGACTATAGAAGTAATATTAAAAATAATTTTCCATCCTCTTAAGCTGAGAGAAATTATTAATTATTAGATTATACCAAACCTACTCTATAAGTTTTCATTTATCTTTCTTGAGATATAAAATATGTTTTTAAAGGAAAATTTCTACATAGTTTATCTGTTCCTGAATTCATTTCTTTACATGGGAGTATTTCAGGCTAGCTCCAGTTAATGGCCTATTAACATAAAATTTCACTTCTTGTACTTACTTTAAAAGATATACTATCTATTTTGTCTCAATCTTTATGAGTACTAGCTAAAATAATTAGTTTTCTGTTCAAAAATGATTTTGTAATACTCCACGACGTCTTATCTGTTATATTGCTTTTAGTGCTTACCTCTAATACCTGATAGCTTGTTATAAAATCATTTATTCGCTCCCTATTTTGAAAGAAGAATGAGGAATTCAAATTCTAATTATAACAGTACAAATGGAGGCTAGATATGGAGATAAATGAATTATCTCAAAGACTGAGAACGTTTCTTGACAACCACGAAAGTGAATTATTTGACCTACAAATGTCCTTTCTCCTTTCCTGATTTTTTAACTAGCTTATTTGCATCTTTTGGAGGAGTCTCTACTTTCTTCTCTTAGACTTTCTGTAACCTTGAAATATAAGCGGACATTTACTCTACTTTTACCCCTAAAAGCTTATTTGACTGTAGGCTATTTTGAACTCAGCGCAATGAATATGTGTTCGACAAGGGCAAGATGATGGGAACAGAGTCTTTGTAGGTCTACCGACACCTGTTTGGCCCATGGGAATGGAAAATGTGACTCAAAATCTGTGGTTTTAATTTTATCCATCTTTTACAGTGTTATTTTTCTGGAAATGTGCTTTGAATGCACATGCTGGATGATTAAAAGCCCATTTCTGCATATCTCCATGTGGCTATTTCTCTAAGACAGAGTTGCAAATGGCTACACCTCCGAGAGCAGCAGCAGGACTTCTCGTGGTCTTCGCAGGTGTGGTAGTCCTGGCAGAGGGAGAAAGACACATTACTGTCTCTAGTAGGAAGCGGAGGGAGCTAGCACACTTTTCAATTTACAGTATTTTCAAACTCACAATAATTCAGGGAAATCTTTTTTCTCTCTTTTAGAAAAGATAAATGGAGGCTCTGGAAATGTAATGCTATCATGGTTTTGTACTGTTTGAAATTGGCTAAGCTTGCACCGAACTTTTCCGGCATTCTTTTCCCTGTGGGGTTCTCTGTTATGTTTGGCTACTGAAGAAATACGCGTAAGATTTGGAAAGTGAAACTGAAGCAATTGCTACTACACTGAAAAATCCAATGTAGAATGTCAGGTTCTTGACAGTTCACACCTGTTTTTGCTGCTTTGCTGCCTGGGAGCCAGGGGGCCAGATGTATAGCAACTCTAGCTCCTGGACCAGCGTGTCTTCCTTCAACTTTGCCAAGTCTTTATTAGTCCCATTATTCTGCAAGGTCTAATCTCACTAATAAATTTCTTATTCACTATCACTCATAGTAGTTTTACCTCCTGATTGAATGCTAAATAATATACTTGCAAGATTCCATATAGCTGATACATGGCTAAAATTCAAACTTCAGTCTCACTGTACTGTATGCACTCTCCCTTTCACCACGGTGGATATTTACAGTGAGAAAGGGAAAGACAGTCAATTTCCCTGCCCATTAATAATAGTCTGACAATAGCACTTTGCCCAGACTGAGTCCTTCTTCTTGCATGTTTATAGGCTGATGATTAAAATGAATGTATTATTACTGCTAAAGTCTGTGTTGTACCACTGAATAAGCAGCATTTCAATACCTATTAGATACTACTCATTAAAAAGAAAAGAAAAAAATGTCCTAGGCCTGAGAGCTCTTTATTATTTTTTTCTTCATCATTGTAAAGCTTTTTCATATCAAATTATATAGTCACTCAAAATGTTCATCTTTCCTACATGTATGTTTTGCAGCTATAATTTATCTGCATCTAGGTGATTTTGGTCTCTCAAATGGTTGAGACACTTCCTTACTGGGCAGTTAATCCCATTTATGTTCTGAGTGACCAATTTGTGTTATATTACCTGCCATAATTATCCCCATTGTACATAATGTATGTTTGACCTAGCAGCTATTATCTCACCTAAATGCTGTTGCGTAGTCAATTGTTTTTATAGTCTCAAATTTCCAGAGGGAACCTTCCTGGAACTTTGAAGCAAATAATTACCTAAGAGTACTATAATTGCTATAAAATCTTTCAGCGTTTAATGACATTTTCACATTATCAACATCTCTATATTTCACTTAAAACCCTTGGTTTATCCAGGTGAAATGTTAGCAAGTAAATTTGCCAGTTCCCAAGCCCCCATATCAAGACAAAAATATTGATCCTCTGATAAAATAATTCATAACTTCTCTTACGAACTGTTTCACAAGCATTATTAAACTTAGCGACACATGATTTTAGCCATAGGAAAAAGAAATAATTTCCTTTTGGTAATTAAATTTGATTATGCTGAAGTGTACATGTTGTATGCCATTATTAACAAAGTTTCAAAATGGGCAGTAAAAATTATTTTTTATATTAAAGTTCTCCAGTTCATAATTTTGTTGTGAGCAGTAATTGACAAAATAACATGTGTTAAACTTATTAACAATTGTATTTGCTTTGTTTTATACACTTACACAAATTAGTTAAGGCCTGCAAAGTTTTCTCTCTTAGTTGATGGAACTTATGTAAGGATTGACTTAACTAGCCAATATATAAAGTTACTCCTATAAGGCCCAATTTACATTTTATCCACCCTTTATAACTGTTGAATGATCAGAGATCACCAGGATAAAATGATCCAAGAGACAATTTGTCTTAAAGTGTGTTCTAAATTCCCTTGATTGGAGAAATATGTGAAAATCTGGGAAACATACACGGTATATATAACTTTGAGGATGCTCTTTTAAGTTCATGCTTTAAATTTTTGAAGTGCATAGTACATGGTAAGTTAGAGGTAAATCTTCGCATTTTGCATTTTCTTCAATACAAACTATTAAGTCTCTCCATAATATTTTTTCCTTTTCTCCATTGAGATAACATTTTTGGCTGGACACATGGCCACTCGGCATAAGACCATTTCCCAGCCTCTTTTTCAAATTAGTCTGTCTATGTGACTAAGTTCTGGCCCATAGGATCTCATTTGGTTTCCTCCTTGAACCTGCCATCAGATGTATCTGGCACAATTCCTTGTCTCTCATCCTTTCCCTTCCTTTGTTCTGCTGTCTAGAACGTGGATGCTGCCACATTAGACCATGAGGATAAAGAATATGGCTTAGAAAGGATCTGATGTTAAGCTGAAATAAACCTGGATTTGAGGATTCCTTGGAACAGAACCAATTAAAACACCCCAAGATTCCTATCTCTACACTTCTATATGAGAGAATACAAACATTCTATATTGTAGGTTCATTTTTTGTTTTAGGGTTTATATAGTACACAATTTTAACTGAGACAGTAATTATAAACTTAAGACATATCAATGATGACTTTGCTATTATTATATGTGAATTTGTGATCAGTATGCATGAGCTACAGTATCTAATATGTTGAAAATATTAGGGAGCAACTCAGGAGAACTAAATATCAAGTCTCTCCCTGACAGCTTCCACAATTGTCATAAAACCTGTTGTTTTGATAAAGGCCTATGAAGCGGTTTCTTTTCACAATCTAAATCTTAAAGGAGAGAAATGGAATTTCTCTTCAAAATCTTTTCACATTATCCCTAGAAATTAAACTTGAGGTAGAGAATGTGGAACACTTGTGTCTCATCACTGGCTTTCTGAAACCTCTCTGCTCATCCCTTCCATTTCTTGGGCCTTCAGTGATGGGCCATTATTATTATTTTGTTCCTTCTGCTTTCTGCTGTTTAAGGATTTTTGTGAAACCCTATTTTTGCCCACGACAGGCCCATGGGTATCCTAAATCATTCTCAAGCATATCTATATCGTCTCCTCAGGGGACACTTGGTAATACTGAGTCTTTTGAGTTTCTGTCAAAGTAACGGATATAAAACACAGACATGTTTTGTGCAGTGTCTAAGGATGGATTCATTGCTTATTAAACATGACTGTCTCCACATGAAAGGACTGCTTCTCCCCAAATGCTAGCAGCACACACGTGCAAACACGTGGAATTAAATGACAAAGAAGGTGCAGAGATGGAAACCAGCGTAATAAAACTAAACACACATTCGTATATTATAAAGTGTTCAAAAACATTATGCTACTAATGAATTATTGCTATTTCCCTATTTAAAATATCCCCCTTGATCTTCACAACTTGCCTCTAACATCTCTCACTCTCAATAAGCAAAATATCCCACTTGCTCTTTATACTTGGCCATACCAAGTTCATTTAGTGCTGCAATATGTCACACTCTTCCAAGGACTGCTCTGTTTTGACACTAATGATTTCCTCAGCTTGGGCTTTTCATTCACTTGAGCATTATATTACATTTGTAATGGCTTACATAGGTCTAAGTTTTCATGCATCTGTGAAAACTTTTCTTTTTTTGACCAGCTCAAGTTGACTTTAATTTTTTTTATTTTTTTTATTTTTCTTGACAGAGAAAGGTGTGTGTGTGGGGGAGGGGGGGCAGAGCAGTCTCCATAGTTGGACATCTTAAGTTTTCAACATGGTTTCTTTCCATACAGGTGGGTGGGAGCCAAGAAGGGCAGGAACCAGGTCAGGGGCTTCCCGAATGGGAGACATACCCTTACGAGCTGAGGGTTAAACTGGGGGCCTCCCACATGGGAAGCTCGCCCTGGCGATAGCTGAACTGGGGCCACAATCCAGTTCAGCATATGGGTCCGTATGAGCCAGGGCAGGGACCCAGACTTGATCCTCAGACCCTGGGGCTGTAAAGCGAGTACTTAACCTGATGAGCCATCCTGGCTTCCCCGACTTTAATATTTCTCCCTTTGAGCATTGTGGAATTGAATATATTATCAATGGGTCCCTTTACATTGATTATAATGGTTGGTTCTTTAAAGAAAAAAACTTGGTTTAATCTATGTATCTTTGATGTTTGATAAAGAATATAACTCATAGATTATTCAAGAAAAGTTTGTCCAGAAAGTAAATTAAAAGAGAGTAAGGAGAATATCTAATCCAGAGGAGATGTTTTTCACTACTCTTTGCTTCCTGCTTCTTCCTGTTAAGTACAACAGTGCACACTAAAAACTGTGAAAAAGGCAGGAAAAGGTAAACATAAAGACTGAAAGAGGAAAGTGAACCGCCTTGGGATAGCAGGACTATTTTACCCCCATTCTCCTCCAATAGGAAAAAAGTGACCTGGGCCTGACATTTGCAAACCCCAATCTACTATGGAATGCAGCCCAGAAGGATTCATTCCTTCTCCTGATGAAACGGGAGTCCTCCCAACTTTACCAGGTGAATGTGGCATCATTATCAAGGGCCATAGATAAACTTAAAAAAAAAGAGGAGTAATAAATCTAAAACCAGCAGAAAGAAAGAAATGTCAATAAATAGGGCAGAAAAAAAATAAAACACAATAGAGAAAAACAAAACAAAATAAAAAGCTTTGTCTTTGGAAAAAATCAGTAAGATTGACAAACTTTCAACAAAACTGACAAAAATATAAAAGCGAAGACACAAACAATATCAAGAATTAAATAGGGGCTATTACAGATACTGTACCATTAAAAGAGTAAAAAAACACACAAAAACAATGTTTTTGCCTAAAAATTCATTAATCTTTGAAAACTACAGACTACCAAAACTCAGCCATATTTAGAAAGATCAGATGAATAGTCTTATATCTATTACATAAATTAAATTGCAATTAGAAAGCTCCAGGTCTAGATAGTTTCATTGGACCTCTATGACATATTTAAAAAAGAACTAACGCTAATTTTACACAATTTCTTCAAAAAAAGTAAAGCTTACTTCACAATTCAATTTAGAAGGCCAGTTTTAAGCTGATATCAAACCCAGAAAACAACTATACAAAAAAGAATACTACAGAATAATATCTTTCATGACAGATTAAATCCATGTTGTATAAAATGAATTATATACGATGATTTAGTTCAAATTATACCAAGTATCCAGGCTGGTTTAGTATTCTAAATCAATCACTGTAATCTACCATATCAACAAGCTAAAGAACAACTTTTGATCATATTAATTTATATATAAGAAATATTTGACAGTGCAGCATCCAATCATGTTTAAAAATTAATAAATCTGAACTAGTTAAGAGTAGAGGAGAATTATCTCAACTAGTTAAAGAACATCTACAAAAATCTTACAGCTGACATCATCCTAATGGTAGAAATCTGAACTTAACTGCCCCCTAAGATTTGTAGAAAGAAAATTTACTCTCAAACATATATTATACCCACACATTCATTTAATTTACACTTTTATTCAGTATTTATAAGAAGTTTTACTTAGAATAGGCATAAAAAAACAAAAGACATGCAGTTTGGAAATAAAAAATAAAATTGTTTCTTTTTGCAGATGATATAAACATCTACATAAAATATACCAAGAAATCAACAACCAATTCCTAGAACTAAGAAGCAAGATCAGCAAGGTTGCAGGATACAAAATCAATGCAAATAAATGAATTGCATGTCTATATACTAAAAATGAACATGAGGAAACAACTAAAAACATGTACAAGTGTTCCTAAGCAAATGAAATACTTAGGTGTAAAATTGTCAGAAAATATATAGGATTTATATCCTGAAATTCACAAAGTAATGATGAAAAAAATGTAAGAGAACCTAAAATGAAGAGAAATACTGGGTTCATGGATTGAAGAATCAACATAGTAAAAATATAAATTATTTCCAAATTAATGTATCAATTTAATATACCGTACTTTTTGCTCCATAAAACGCACTTTTCCCCCCCAAAAAAAGTGGAGGGAAAAGTGTGTGCATCTTATGGAGCGAATACTGCAAAAAAGAGTGCACGTTGGGGACCTTAATGATGCCGTGGGGAAGCCTGCAGCCAGATCAGAAAGCAGGGACTGCATGGAAGGAGAACGGGTCCAGGCAGGAAACTTATAATTCCATGGTGGCAGCGTGGAGAAGCAGTCCAGCCAAGAAGGAGGAGATTGTACAGAGGAGGAGGGAAGGCTGCAAGCGAGGAGTGAGTGCTGTTGCTGGCTGTTATCGCCGTGCTGATTGGAGGAGAGTTTGTAGTAGGCGGTGTTTCCTAGTAGACAGCGGGGACTGCTGTTCACTTTACATGGTTCAAATGTTATTGTTATAGTTTATTAAATATTTTATTACACTATTTGGTTCAGAATATTTTTTTTCCTGTTTTCCTTCTCTAAAAAATAGGTGCATCTTATGGTCAGGTGCGTTTTATGGAGCGAAAAGTATGGTAATTATTTAGCATTTTTTTCTGTTGTTGTTGACAAAGACAAGCCTATTCTAAAATTTGTAAGGAAAAACATAAGCTTTAAAACAATCTTGAAAAATAAAAATGGAAATTATCACTCTAGTCAATATTAAGACTTAGCATACAGCTACAATAATCATGACAATGTGTTAGCATGAGCTGAGACACTTAGATCAATGGAGCAGAACAAAGAATCTAGAAATAAACTCATACAACATGTTGAAAATTCTTTCCAACATATACCACGAAAGAAATTGACCTCAATCAATCAATCCGTCAATCAGTGATCAACCAACACCTCACATCTTATTCTAATCTTAATTCAAAATAGATCATGAATTTAAATGTAAAACAGTAAAACTTGAAGAAAAAACTTTAAGAGAAAATCTTTGAGATCTATCCCTAGGTAGAGTTCTTAGAATTGACAACAAAGTGGTGTTAAAAAAAGTTTTCTTTTTAAAAGATCGATCTTATTGTTTTTGACAGAGAGATGGAGAGAAGGGGGAGGGCCCGGAGTAGTCTTCGTAGTTGCACATCATCAGTTTTCAACATGGTTTCATTCCACAGGTGGGCGGGGGTCCGAGCTGGGCGGGAACCACACGGGGCCTCCCACATGGGAAGTTCACCCTGCTGAGAACAGAATTGGGGACCACACCCCAGTTCAGCATGTGGGTCCTCAGGCGCCAGGGCCCGGATTGATCCTCTGTCTCCAGGGCTGCAAGGCAAAAGCACTTAACCTGCTGAGCCATCCTGGCATCCCCACTTTCCCCTCAAAAAAACCTTTTATATACAGGTAGTTATACTGATTAGGCAGTTCTTTTAAGAAATATAAATTTAAAAAGCAGTTAAATAATTGATTCTGGACTTTTCAGGGGGAAGTTAGTTCTATTGTAACTATATAATGATTAAAGCACTAATAAGAATGAAATTGCTCAAGGATAGAACACTAATTGAAAAAAAAAAGTAGACTACAACAGCTGAATATTTGAGACCTACAGCATTTACTAGTTCAACATAGCTGAATAAACATATAAAAGGTATTAATGAGGGGCAACCTGAGAAGTGGGAGAAAAATTATGTAGTGTCCTGCTTTTATCTCTCTTATTAAATGTTGTACAGACTCTTTTCTCTGTGTAATACACATATATATATGCCCCAGAATTCAGTGACCTAAAGCAACATTTATTTTTATTTCTCATGAATCTGTAAATTGACTTAGGTTAGGTAGGAGGTTCTTTCCTCTTTCTGGGAATTGCTTGTGGTCTGAAACAGATGGAAGACAAGACGGGGCTGGAGACTTCTAAAGAATTGATTGCCCAAGGTGGTTTACTCACTTGGCTGACACTTAAAGCTGCCTTTTGGCTGGGAGCTCAGTAGGAGCTATTAACCATAGTGCTTACACTGGCTATAAAAAGGAGCTTCCTGAGAGGTAGCACTCCACAAAAACAAGCACAAATTGCTAGTCATCTGAAAACCGGGGTCTGAAAGTGGCACAGCACTCATTCCACCATATTCTAAAGGTCAAAGTAGATACAGGCCTGTCCAGATTTAAGAGGGTAGAAAAGTAATCTCTTTGGTAGAGAACAGAAGTAACAAGTCATCTTTAACCCAACACAGTTCAAGTAAGTAAAGAGAATCCTTCAAAGATAAGGAGGGCTAACAATATTGAATGCATAGTAGAAGTTAAAAAAATAATGTCTATTAGACTTTCTCAGAATCACCTCAGTCTACTTTTCATATTTTAATTTCTTGCTGAAACACCTGAACACGTGTTCTTTGTCTTATTCAAAAGAAACAAAACATAGAAATCGAAAGGAGAAAAATGACAGTGCATTAGTAATTTTTATTTTATTACAGCTGATACCATACATCTCAGGTCTAACTGTAACCTTTTTTATTTTTATATAAAATGATGTAATATATTTTTAATTACTTATTTAATTTTTCTGTTGTAATTGATATTCAATATTATATTATATTAGTTTCAAATGTGTAGCACAGTGGTTAGAAATTTATATAATTTATGCAGTGACCCCCCCCCGATTAGTCTAGTATATAGTTGTAAAAATGTTGACTATATTCTCTTTACATCTCTATGACTATTTTGTAACTGCCAATTTGTATTTCTTAGTCTCTTCACCTTTTTCATTCAACTCCCCAATCCCCCTCCACTCTAGCAACTATCAGTTTGTTTTCTGTATCGATGAGTCTATTTCTGTTTTGTTCGATATAAAACAGAGAGAATTCTTTCTATTTAAAATTAAAATTCTCTTGAGAAAAAGACTTTTAGAAGCTAATTCTAGTACCTAAGTGAGGTGATATAAATTCATATCCTAAATGTTTTGTCAAAATCAGAAAATCAAGAACCAAGCAAGAAGATATATAATGAAAGAAATATAAGACTAGAGCTTTGCACCTTGATCAAATGTGGTCCAAGTATAGGGTGTATTTTAGAAATAGGGTAGAGATTATTAGAAATACTATGCATCTTTTAATTTATTTATAAGAACTTTTTTCCAAATAAAGTAGGTCTCTCTATTTAAACCATGAATTATTTTAATAATTAAAATAAAAATGGTTTAGTATGAAATAAAATTAAACCATTAAGGTAAGTAAGTTTTATATAATGGAACCAGTTCCACCATGTAGAATATACAAAATATTAACACATTAGAAGAGAAAAGCAATCTAATACACTTCAACACAAATAGTGATAAAACATTTAAAATAACTTAAAATATAAAGAGGAAATACAAGTAAAGTTTAATTTTTAAGCCTAGAAACTTATAAGTGAATTTGCAGTTGTTGGGGGGATGGGGGGATTGTAGGACAGTAAGAATGTCTTATCAGGGATCAAAGCAGATGGGCCAGCCCACTGAAAGGATGTCTTATCAGGGAGTAATGAAATGTTCAAGGATGAAGGCTGTTGCTCTTAGCTAAGGTATGCAACTGTAAGGCTTAAACTCTGCATGACGCCAATAGAATCGCGCACTCGGCACCCCTCCCCTCTGTTTGAATTGTGAATAAAAGGAAAAACTTGGTGTAAGTCAGGGCTTGTTGCTCCTGGATGAAACCGGGGTGGCAGCCCAGATTCGAATCTGCTAATAAAATCTCCCTCACCAATTGGCAGAAGAGGGTCTGATTCCACCAAATTTTCTGTGTCATGGCTGTCTGTCTCGCGGGTGATCTCATTCGGCACAACATTTGGAGGCCCCAGCGAGATCCGCCCGTTACGGGGGGTTAGAGTCCCCCTAGTAGACAGACGCCTGACCGCAATTTGGCTAGTGGTTCCTGCACGGCGCCGGTAAGTCAGGATTACTTTCTGTTCTCTGTTTCTGGTTGCTCGCGAGCTTTTGGAGGTCTAGGAACGGCGAGACGTCGCCTTAAGTTCCTGACCCGACTCGGGAGGGGGACGCCCCGACCAGTGTCTTAGTTCTGTTTCGGTGTGAGTGTGCGGCTGAGTCTTAGTTCTGTTTCGGTGTGTGTGTGCGGCTAAAAGTATGATGTGGTATGTGTGGCTAGTGCTTCTAGGAGCGGTTTTGTTTATTGGTCTCCTGGTCGCTATCTGTGAACTCCGTCGCAACCCTCGTCTGGTCCCGGGGGGACAATTCTTATGCCCCTGCTGGGACCTCGAGCGGCAGTAGGGTCTCTCCTCCAGAGTCTCTCTTGCGCCCGCGATCGCGCTTGCGTAGGGATTGTTGTGTTTGCCATTTGTTTGTTAACCGTCCTCTCCCTCTCGGCCAAAATGGGACAGGGCGGTTCCAAGGGCCCATTGAGCCCCCTTGAATGTCTACTTAGAAACTTTTCGGATTTTCAGACCAGAGCAGGGGGGTATGGGGCAACTGTAAATGCCTATGACTTAAGAAAATTTTGTGAATTGGAGTGGCCCACCTTCGGGGTCGGCTGGCCGGAGGCGGGTACCTTGGACATGGGCCCGGCAGGGG
>PVKE010042096.1:0-13893 GCA_004027555.1 Craseonycteris thonglongyai | reverse complement strand
CTTCTAGTCATATCTTCTTTGGGGCCCTAAGGGTATCTTCAGTTACTCTGAGCTGAGACCATGATCTCATCATCTCTCACCTAGATTACTGTGATACCATACTACTTCCTGGTCACCGTGCTTGCTAAAGCATCAGGACATTGTTCTATTAGATGGATGGATGTACATGAATGACTAGAGCATTTTGGGAAATAAATCTGGCAATCGTCTCCTTACCATTCCCCACAGTTTGTAATTGTGTAATCGATATGATTCCCCCTTTGTATGCTGAACTAAAACGACATTGCCAACCTTAGAGTCATTTTTCCAATAAATCACATTAAAAAAATGTGTATAAATGTTATATTGGCCCTCTTATTAAAATCTTGTCTATGACCTTTCATAAATTCAGATTATAATCCTAAATCCTTTTCATGTTTTAGAAAACCCTTCATTATGCAACCTCTGGCCACATGTCCTAACACTGTCTACCTCATGTATTCTGCCACATGAGCCAAACTGCCTTTCATGTGCTCATGAGTGCATGAGGCTAATACGTGCCTTTGTTTCCTTTGGTGGAGTCTCCCTTTCCAATAGCTTTATGTGGTTTCTTACTTCTCCTGATTCAGGTCTCTGCTCATAGGACACTTTTTTTTTGAGGGATTTTTAGCCAGCCTATCTAAAATATCAGGCAGTGATCTATGTAAGAAGAAAATAGATAACCCTGGGTGCTGAGATGAAAATTTATGCAATCTGCAAGGAGATAAGGGCTGGGTTGGGAAGTGAGGTGACATTTAAGCAGAGTGACAAAGAGGAGTCAGTGTTGTGAAGATATTTAGTTTGCAGATACTGTTCAAGGAAAGGAAGGCTGCAACGTGAGCTCTTTCCTTTCTTCACAATATTAATTCAACTGAAAATGTTCCTCTTTTAGGCTTGTTTGTGTCTTACCCATCTTTTGAAATCCAACTTAAATGTCATCTTTTATCTGAAGCCTTCTATAGCCCTTTTTTCTAAAAGGTCTGTGCTTCCCCATACTTCCACGTTCTGCATTTTTTTGAGTGTGCAGTGTTTAAATGGGGACTCTGTCTAATTAAGTTACATGGAAAATAGCATGGCTTCCATATTTATTCACCAAAGTAGATTCATTTTCATGTTTAATCTGCAACAGAATAATGTTATTACACTACTAATGATGAAACATCTTCATGTATAATTACAAATAAAATAAATCATTAAGTTTAGGAAGGTTCAGCAGTGTTCTGATTTATCCCAAGACAGTAACGTCCATACTTGTATGTGTGTATGTGAACATGTGTGGATAGGTTTGAAATAGTTTGAAAATATAGAGCATTATACATAATGTCATTTGGATAGTCAAACTGTTTAAAATTAAAATACTATTACTATTTCTAGAGTCTATGAGCACCTTATACATAATTTACTTAGAAAAAACGTGTGTGTGTCTGTGAGAGAGAGACAGACAGAGAGAGAAGATGTGCTTTATGGCTTTCCTGGTATCCTGAACTAAGTCTGACACTTGCGTTCTAACATAGCAGATGTTGATGGATATACAAAGAAAACAGTGATTCAGGGCAAAGCAATCAGAAGGAAATTACTATGGAAAAGTAAGTAAAACAGTCAAACAGTACTTTTAGCATTTGATGATAGCAGCCTTGTAGAATAAGAATGATTAAGTTGAATTTTCAGCGTTTCAGATACATGCAGACTAAAACTCTTTTTTTAGAAAATAAAAGGGACATGAGAAGAGGATGTAGTTAAAATCAGTTCACGTGTTGTGAATAAAGAATACCATGAAAAACAAAGTTTGTACAGCACGCGAAGTGTAGGATTGTAGGGAAATTCCGAGACATTTTCACTTCAAATACCGATTTCAGAGTCTTACCCATTTCTTAAGGAAGACCTCAAATTATATATCAAAAAAATTCTTTCGTATTTTATTTTGCCTAGGTAGGTATGTTCATTCTTCATTATATATATAGTAATATATAAAGTCTTATCCAGTGTTTTGGATCAACTATTTAAAACGTTGTGTAGAAGAGAGAAAAGGGATCTTTAATATTTTATTCACCGTTGTTTTTACTATCCACAAATTCTCTAATAATTCCATTTTCAGCTCAGGACTTACATAGAGATATTGTCTATTCATATGGGCTTTTTATGTGACGATTCTGAGGCATTTTCTTTGTCTGTTAATTGGGACAACCTGGATTTCAATTGACTTTCTAGTTATGTGACACTGTACAGGTAATTTATGTTGCCTAGTTTCCACTTTCCTAATGACTAAAGGATGTGTCCAAAGCATCTAAAACCTTATTATGTGATAGTGAGGATTGAATTAGAGAATTGATTTAAGAGTTTGCCATAGTGCCTGGCACAGAGCAAATTTGCATAAGTGTTGTTAGCTTTATAACTATTGTCATTGTTCTCCTACACCTTTATTCATAAATGAAATGAGTTTATATTTTAAGGCAAGAAGTGGAACCTGTCATCTAAAACCTTGTTTGACTAAAGTATTAAATCCCAATCTAAGGTAGTTCCTGAAGGAAAACTTTCTGTGCTTTATTTATGTTTATATGCTCAGTGCTTCACACAATGTATTGCACTCAAATATTTGCTCTATTGGACATAATTGAACAAAGCTACATTCCTATTGATTATTAAAACAATTACTTATCTAAATATGTGGGGTTTTTTTTTTCAGAAAGCCAAATTCTGCTTTCTAAAAAAATAGTTTTCATATACTTGTTCAGATTTTTATTTGCTTTGAATCTAAATTCAATTCATCCATATAGAAGCTTGCAAATTCCCTAAAGAAGAGTTTTATATTTAATGCAGATGCTATTCAATTTTTGGTGCAAGAATGAGATGTCGAAATGAGAAAACAAAAGTTGTATTCAGATCACAATGACAAGGAATCTGTAGTGATTTAACCAGCATAGAGGATTGTTTTATCAAATGGTGAGAGGGAAGGACAATCTTGTACCAATCAATGGAGAGCTTTAATTCCAGAATAAGGAGTGTTTTTTATGTTGTTCTGAAGGAAAACAATAGCTTTTGCAGTTACTTGCTTGCATGTTTGTTTTCACCTGGTCTAACTATACTTCCTTCTGCATCAAAGGAAGAGCTACCCAGCCTCCTAAGGCAAATCACTCTACCTGCTCATTCTCAGTCACATTACTGTCATTCACCTCTAAAACAATTCTGATATTACTTATATCTTCTATCTCTGTACTCTTCAGTCTATTTCTTGTATTTACTTCTTCTCCTTCTTCCTGAAATGCAGTGACCAATCTCTTCAAGGTAAAATGATCTCTTCTGTCTTTACCTCAATCGCTACCCTTTTCCTTACAATGGAACTTGCTTACAGATAAACCCAATGTTTACTTTCCACTTTCTCACCTTTCTTTCACTTCTTCTCCCTCTGCTCCTGATTTGCTTTCCCACCACTCGATGAATATTCACCTCACCAAGGCATCCAGATGTCAAATTCCAAGGCATCTTTTCAGACATCATGAAGCTCAACTTACCTTTATCTCTCAACACTGTTAATGGGTATAAGGAAAGATATAGATTTTGGAAACACATTTCTAATAGGTAAATGATCTTATCAAATTCTGCAACCTCTGACATTCTGCATATGGCGGTGTTATCTGAATAGTGCTATTGTGGGGATAAAATTAGAGTTTATTCCCTAATTTTAACATACAGGGTTTATCACAGTGTGTGACTCAGAATATACACTAAATAAGCAGTAGCTAATATTACCTTAATAGAATTTTTACTCCCCATAGTCCCTAATTTGGGTCTTTTAATGCACTCTAATTTAACCTCAAAATCCAGATACAAGTGCTGGTCCTCACCCTACCTTAAAGATTGCGAGCTACTTGGGTATAGAGGGTGATCAAGGGATGTGCAATGAGAGGACATGGAATTCTAGTCCCATCTCTGATTAGCTATAAATTTGGAAAGGCCTTGAGGAAAAGTTGTGTTATTATTTATTTATTTTTTTAGTTTTTCTTGCATCCCATAGAGGAAGTACCTTAACAAGTTGTGCGAGGCCTGCTGTGACTCCTTTCCCTGGTGACTTACAGGGTAGTCATGAAAGGACACCAAATGTTTGTCCTCAAGAAGTATTTCTTCCCAGTCTCTGGCTCTGACAGCTGAAGGCAAGACTCCTAAATATGTGGGCCCTCAGTTATAAGACCATTTCTTCTACCTTCACCTTCTTTCCCTGTACAATCCCCTACCTATCCCCTTACTCAAGAGCTTCCCATTTAATTGCTTTCTTCCGTATATCAGAACTTGAGTATTCATTTGAAACAGATGATAAAGACTATGCTTTCATAAGGTTTGGATGAAATTACTTTCCCCTCCCTAACCTCCTCTCAGCCTCATGTCATTTGATACTCATTTTAATTACAGTCACGTGCCACATCGTGTTTCAGTCCACAATGGACTACATCTACAACAGGAGTCCTATGAGTGTGATGGAATTGAAAAGTTCCTGTTGCCTAATGACCTTGTAGCTCCCTTAACATTGTAACCCAACAACGCATTCCTCATGTTTATGGCGAGGCTGATGTGAGTAAACCTACTGCACTGCTCCTTGTATAGCAGTATAGCACATATAGTTATATATAGTACATAAAACTTAATGATAATAAGTGACTAAATTATTAGTTTATGTATTTACTATTCTATACTTTTAATCATTATTTTAGTGTATACTCATTTATTTACATTAAAACACACACGTTTGCTGTAAAAGAGCCGTCCTGTGCCAGCAGCAGCCTCATGAATGTCACGTTTACTGTGTCTCTTGACCGCATTACCGGTATCTTATCTTGCAACTTCTCAACACAATAAGCTATCTCTTCTGACAAGCCAAGATGTAATGGGTAAATATGTTGAACAGTAAATCCTGCACATCTGACTTTAACTCTTAATCTTGAAGTAATTGCACACTTGGGCATCTGGTAACCTTAAACGGTTTTGGTAGGCTTTGGCAAATTAAAATCAATGACATCCACCTGTGAACTCCAGTAAATGTACCCAGACCTGTCTACCCACTTCCTAAATACTGGCAGTAAGATAATACTCAGCATCATATGTGCTCTCCTCACATGCAATGTCAAAAGATTATATAACAATAAATATTATGCCAATGCTACGTTTCATACCTTCAACATTTAGGAAGAAGATGTTCTAGGAAACAGGAATACAAATGATAAGTAGATAAATCTGAAAGATAGGAAAATGGTGAATCTCTTCTTAATCTCCTCGTCCATACTTCTCTATAAAACCACCACTCCTTAAAACAACAACAACAACAACAACAACAACAGTCAAAACATTCTTTAGCTTCCAATTTCTCTTTGGATAAAATACAGTCTTAAATGTGGTGGACACACTGGTACAGGGTTTATCTAGTCCCTGCCTTTCTCTGCAGCTCTATCGCCCACCACTGTCAACTTTGTAATGGGTATGCCACCCATTCCAGCTGTCTTCTCCAAACACAGGAGGTTTTCATGTCTTGTTTTCTTTTGTTCCTCACCTCATTCACTAGTTACATGCATCCATGTTATATATTTCAGTATGGGAGTGATTTCTCAGGGTAAGCTTCGGTCATGCTCCCTTTTTTTAATACTTATTAATTCTGTTTGTGAATATGTGATTTTAGTGATTATTAATTTAATATGAGTTTTGGCTCTGGGAGTCATAGTTAGTGGAAAAAGAAAATACTTGGGCTTTAATAGTGCTTAATTGCAAAACACATGAGAAAGAAATATTGGTGCAGAAAGGTTTGATTAAAGCCTCTTCGTCTCATGCTGGGAGAGAATAGATCATTGTTTTTTAATTAACCCAAACCATCTTTTTACATGTTTTTGAATGAAAATATGATTCTAAATTTTGTCGTGTGACTCGTAGTTTTTAATGTGCACTATTGTAATATTCAGAACAACAGTATTAATGTGAGTCGTCAATTTAAAAGACTTGAAAAACTGAGTTTTTATGCCAATGCATATAGATCTTATATTTCTACAACTTCAAGGTCAACTCTGTAAGTTAACTATATGGCAAAATGCTAAGAAGCAATACAATAGACTTTGATTTTATAGGTAATGGATAAAACTGAAGTGACTTTCAAGAAATGCAATTATCTTCTGTCATAACACATTCAGAAGTCCATGAATATAATGAAATTTATTTTTCTCTCTCATTGTACTATAGAATATGCCTCAGCCAAATTACACCAGTTCTAATTTTTTTAGTCTCATTAGTATTGCCATAAAAGGTGCTACATTCACTCAAATGCCAATACCTGGCAACTGCATTCAGTCAATTCTGTGACATTACTTCTGAGCAATGTCACCTCACAGGGGCTAGTCCTTGGAATAACATGAAAATCAATGTATCTTATAAAATTTAACAAAAATTAAAGCTATAACTATGATAATGTTGAAACACATATAATACCTATAAGGATTGGCTATTTTGACATAATTTACTCTTTATAATCAGGCATAACTTATCATTAAAATATCAACGTAATTTATATTATTTCTAAAATCAAACATGTTTAATCTTTTTGCATGTGTGATTTTACAAAATGAACATAAGAAAAAGAATAATGAAACATGTACCCTTTTAGACACTGTGTTTCACAATATCTTTGAAGAAATCAAGTGAAGGATCATGGTTATACATCTTTTTGTGTTTTTTTTTCCAGGTTTATTTTTATTGGTTGTTTTTTTAGACAGAGAGACAGACAGAGACAAAGAGAAAGGGGAGGGCCCAGAGCAGTCTCCATAGTTGACATTAGTTTTCCATATAGTTTCACTCCACAGGTGGACATGGGGCTAAGCAGGGCAGGAACTGGGCCAGGAGCCTCCCACATAGGCCCTGGCAAGAACTGAACTGGGGGTACACCTCAGTTCAGCATGTGGGTCCACCTGGGCCAGGCCCGTGATTTGATCCTCTGGCTCTGGGGCTGCAAAGTGAGCGCTTAACCTACTGAGGCATCCCAGCTTCCCTGTGGTTATACTTTTAACTACTTGCTAGATCAGGTGTCATGGAGAAGCCAAGGAAATGTTTAATAACAACTCAGCATGATCATGATACTAAATTTATAGTTGGAAAAAATACTGCAAATTCACTCATATACGAAACATATAAGGCATACCCATACAATGACTAACATCTTCATGAATTCAGGGAATTTGATGGGGACAGAACCTCTTTGTTCCAACAGAAAAGCATCTTAGAATATTTATAAACACTATATTTTTCTTTTTACATGTATGTTTTAAACATATTAGAATTTTAGAGAGATGTATCAAATAAGTCTGGAAATTAAGAATAGGAGTCATTGATTCGATTCACCTGTCCATCCCCAATTAGCATCTAAATAAACATATATATTCATACAAAATTTTAAAAAATCCATCTAAACCTAGTAGATAAGTGTGAATCTTATTGTTCATATTTTTTTCCTGAATGCTTTAAGGACTTATAGGCAAGTTCTAACAATGTTGTTTTGTGCACAATAGGCATAATAAGATTTATTGAATAATCAAAATATTAGATATTTTCAACAAATATAATTAGTAATAAAGTTAAAATTTGATGAGTGTTTACTAAAAGTTAGGTATTACATTGAATACTTTATACATTGGTTCTGTGACATCACCTTTAAACTTTACAGTGTCTATAGTAGGCGTTTTATCACCTTTACAGAGATGAAGGAATTTTGCCTCAGACATCATGTAACTTGCCCCAAGTCACAGTACTCCTTAGTAGTAGTACAACGATTATTCAGAGTCAGGAACAGTTTTGAAGTGCAAGTGGTTTTTCTCCAACAAATACCACAGAGTGGAGCAATTCTCTTATCAATTATAAATGAATTTAAAGCAAATATGTACATCTTTATTCAGTCTGTTGAGTTTATTTTTCAGAAATTTTAGCATTTCAAAGGAAAGTCAAAAATAAATAGGGAACTACAATACAATGTAATAAACGCTGAAATGCTTTATAAAGTTCCTGTGGAAGTTTTTAAATGAATGTTTAACTCAAGAGTGTGAGACATGTGTCTTGTTCTGTGACAACAAGGTGTCACAAAAGATCACATGACTGTCATCTTTGAAATGAGGGGCACCTCAACATGGCTTTGGATATAAAGGTTAGAAGTCTGATTTGGAAAATTCTTAGAATTCAATCTAAGGCATTTCGATATTGTTCTATAATTTTTAGGAACCAGGACAATGTTGGCTTTGAAGAATTTTAGAAATTCAGGTGTTTCGAATAACAGCTTTTTTACTTTGCAGATGAATCCCCAGTATTGTGTAAAGAACGTCTTGGAAAAGAGAGATTAAGTGTGCCTTTCTGCCATTGTGTAGATGAAAATTAAGTCAAAGTTGGTATGAAAGAGAGAAGAGCCTGGAAAAGAGCAATACTTAAGTGGTAGTATCCAAAGAAATCTGCTTAGGAGGGAAATAAACAGTATGGTTAAAGATGGAGCCCTAGTATTCCATTTCAGCTCAATGCAGATATTATACATACAGCATTATATCTAGTTAATTAGGTTGTTAATTTTATAATCATGACATGGCTGACTGAATTTATTTAGAACAAACTAATAATGCTTTTCTTTATGAAGGATGATTTAAATTTATGTGACACAAAGGAGCCCTTGGCAGAGATAAGAGTTCATATCAAGTCAGGGTTCCTGCTGGCAAAACATTGGTAAATAAAACAAAACAAAACAGAAAACTTAAGAAGAAGAAAAAAATTACTGGAGAAGTATCAGGTAATTCATTGAAGCTACAGGTGTGCTGGACAATCGTACTTGGAAAATGGGCAGGGTCAAGTGTGGCTGGTCTCCGGACAGCCTCTGGCCAGGTCTGTATGGCCAGCTCTGCCCTTCCTGCATGTGTGACCTGAAATAACTCACATGTAAACTGTAACTGGGTTTTGATGGCTCAGGATGGAAAAAAGAATTAAAAAAAAAATTATATGAATATTTTATATTGATTACATGTTGAGATGATATTTTGAATTTATTGGCCTAAATAGTATATCTTTTTAAATTATTTTTACACTTTTTAATGAGGCTAGTGGAAACATTAAAATTAGATAGGTGGCTTGCATTTGCATCTGGTGTGATATCTGTATTGGGTAGTGCCATTCTAGAAGACTAGCTGGGGTCTTGAAGGTGAAAGAGACAGACAGACACGGAGAAAAGGAAAGAACAAACAGAAATTGGGGGTGGGGAGAATGACAGTAGCATCGAGCTATAGCATTAAATTATTGTCTTGTCCCTCAGCCAAACATCAGTTTTACCATCCTAAACGCAGATTCTGCTGTGGGAAGGTAAACAGAGAAACAACAGCATGGGTGTTGGGTATAACAGAGGCAATAGTTTGCCATAAGATATAGGAAAGAAGAAATGAAGGGAACAGTTTTCCATTTAGAAGTGCTAAGAAGGTGGGGATGCCGGGATGGCTCAATGGGTTGAGCACTTATCTTGCATCCCTGAGGTCTGAGGATCGAATTCCGACCCCAGCTGGTGTGGACCGATATGCTGAACTGGGGTGTGGCTCCAGTTCAGTTCTCACAGGGGTTAACCTCCTATGTTGAAGGCCCTTGGCCTGTTCCTGCTCTGCGCAGCCCCATGCCCACCTATGGAATAAAACTATGTAGAAAACCAATGATGTGCAACAATGGAGCCTGCCCTGGGCCCTCCTTCTCCTCTCTGTCTCTGTCAAAAACAATAAAAATAAATCGTTAGAAGTGCTAAGAAGGAATGCTAATTGATATGTGAGTCTTAGGTGTTTGCTGTTTGAAGAATTTCTGTATTTTCCTGACATATATTTTCTTCAAATTGAACCTGAAAACTAAATAAAATGCCTACAAAAACAATGCTAACAATGTGAGAAAAAGACAAAGCCAGGAGTCATTTAAGTTCATGCAGTATAGTAATAAGCGGATTTATTTTTACTGTCACATTACACTCACAGAAACGTGTAAAAAGGAACTGAGGGCAGTGCATGCGAAAAGAGAAAATTCTAATTCTGTTCCTTTTCATCAGCCTTGTAAAACACCAACTAACATACTTACTAAAGGAAAATGCTTCAACTGTTGTGTGCAAGAAAGTTTGATTTTTTGCCAGGGCAGTCAAAACGTGAGTGAATGCTGCCCTGCTGTTTCTCATGATAGAATCCAGCTCTTGTGACGCCCGTTACAGTACTCCTCAGTGAAGAAGGCAAACATCTTACAAGGGACAAAGCCTGTTGGAGCTCATAGTCTTGCTTCAGGCTGCAAAAGGGAAGGGAAACCCTTTCTAAACTTCCTAACCATATGCAGTAGTCATCTTGCTAAAAGGGAAAATCTTCCCCAAGCAATTTCCTATAAAGAAATGTCACTCTTGCTTCATGCAGTCAGTAGGCTATCTCTGATGGTACTTCAACAAATACTTATACCACTCCAGCCACTCTTTGATTATTCTGCATACCAATCCACTGGCCAGTTTTCTAGGAACGGTTTCAGAGATAAAGATAGTTTATACCATTATAAAGAAAATTAATCCTGTAAAAGCAAGCGTTTGATATTCATTCAAACAAACAAACAAACTAAAAATAACCAAAAAAAAATGGCCTCTTTCATACATAATACCAGAACCTTTGTATACCTAAAAACTATGGCAGACATAAAACGAAATGATTGCTTTGGCCTGGTGGTTGAACGAGCCCTCCTCAGAGGTATAAAAAGCAGGACAGATATTTTAAAGAGATATAATGAAAATTATTTAACAGACATAGATACTGCTCAGTTCAAAGAATTAATAAGAAAAGAAAGCTCCCTGTTCAAAACACTTATTTTCATTGTACATTTCAAAGCAGATAAAGACTAAATTTAATGTTTTTGCTTTTAGTGTCATGGCCACCTGGTTTATATTTGTAATCACACATAAGTAGCAAGACTGTAGGTAACACACAAAAGTATAATTCACGGTGGTATAAGTATTTGTTGAAGTACCGTCAGAGATAGCCTACTGACTGCATGAAGCAAGATTTATTACTCCCTTTTATATCTGGAGTTACATGGGTCTTTACTTTCTTCTTTGTTTCTTCTTTTTTCTTTTTGAATTTTTACGTTTTTGCCAGTTTTTATCGAGATATAATTGACATATAACATTGTGCTACTCTGAAGTAGATATGAATGCTCAGTCTCCAAACATAAAACTCATAAATCCCCACACTTATCTGAATAGTTTGAGACAGGTTGCCCAAGCATGTCTAAGGGTTTTAATACCTTCAATGGCAAGCGCAAGTTTTCTGAATTTAATAGTAGTTCCTTTGATTTGTGTTCATATGACTAGTTCAAACTAGTCCAATACCTATGACATTAATTATATTTCCACCTACCGTACATTATGGACATTAAGCCATTTCTACACATTATACCCATGAAAAAACAAGCATGTGAGGCTAGAGCAAATAATGGGGCTTTGCACAGTAATGATTTATAGTTACTGTGTTCCCACAGATGCCTACCACATGCCTTTCACTATGCACTATTTTTTGCTTTAACTTATCTCATCTTTGGAGCTCTCATGTTTCCCATGTTTACAGTTGATCAAACTGAGCTTCAGATTGAAAGCATTTGACTTGTATAGTTGCTCTTTTCATTTCACAACTGTGCATCTCATTATAGGCACTCAGTGAGAAACTAATGAGAGGGAAATGAATAAATGAATGAAGGAATGGGTGTACAAATTCTCTAGGGTTTATCTTGAATTTTATATATTTTTTGGAGTTTAAAAAATACATGTCTAAGACAGCTGTTAAAATAATCTGTATCAAATAATAAATATCAACTTTATGTGCTATAACATTCAGTAGTTTTAACTAAACCAACTATAACTTTTTTTTTTTAGAAAATAAGCCTATTCCTGTTATTTTAGATAATTAAATACTAGCCTTCACAAATCAATATAGCATTTCCAACATTCTCTGTATATGCTAAAAATGACGAATATAAATAAAAAAATACATTTTTCTGGATTCATGCCCTAACTTATCACGAATCATGGTAAACAATTATTTTTACATCACAAGATTCTTTTTGTAATCAAACATAAAACATTATACATATAGTACCAAATATTATAAGTTCTTTTGAAATTTTATCTATTGAAATGATCTATTATGTAAAAACCTTAAAGCATATTTTATTAGAAATATTTGCATTTGAAGTTTTGGTTATAGCACCAAAGTTAATGTTTGTAAAATACATGTCAGTTCATGTAAAATATATGAATTATGATACATGTTTAAATACTCCAGTACAGGCAAGAAAAAAATATAGCACTCAATACAATCTAAATTTTAATTTAATTTTTGAGGGTGAATCTAATGTATTGGAATCTGATGAACATATTTGTATTTAATCTTTTGATAAATTTTTATTTTAATCATGAGCTAACCTCATGTTGAGAATGAGTTGCACATTGATTTTTAACCATTTAGTAAGAAAAATAACTTGAAAATTGATATACACTAAACATAACTGTTTTTGTGGAATGGGAATTAAAAATTTATATAATCTTAGTATATCATCTGAAATGTTACTTCATTCAATAGAATGTTGAGAATAAGATTTTACTTATCCTATGCCCAAATTTATGTAAAGTGAGCTGCCTTTTTATTCACCTATCACTTTGTGCTTTTCAAGATGATTAGTACAAAATTCAGTGACTAAGTTAATCAGTATTACACTCAACTATTATGGGCTATAAGTTTCCTTGCTTGAAAGAATATTACCTATTGATCTTTATTGTGTGGTGAGGTGGCATTGTGATGTGGGTGTGTCAGATATCTATAAACATAATTAAAATAGGCTATTATATGTACTAAAAAATTCATCAGTGTTATTTATGCTATACTGTCACTTTTTGTTAAAGACATTTTCTCATCTTTATTACTAAGTAAAGTACAATACAGTGCAAAGTTTGGCAAAGGCATTTAAATGTCATAATTCACAAAATCATTTCAGTTACATTATCATTTATGTTCATGAGGTTAAAACAACATCCAAAAGAATGAAAATATGTTTTTTCTTTTCTGACTTCAATATTTACTACTATTTGGCATTGTGCTATAATGCTTATATGCCTAAGATTTCTAACTTTTGTTAAATCTGATAATCAGTTCATTGTTGAGGAAAAACTTTCTTTTTCCAATTTCCTCCCTATCCCCCAATATCAGTTTCAATTACTTAATAAAAAAATTTTGTTGCAGTGGGTTTAACTATTATTTGGGAAAGTTTTTTTTAATATTTATTTATTTATTTTTAATTGTTTTTTGACAGAGAGACAGAGAGAGAAGAGAGAGATACAGAGACAGAGAGAGAACCGAGCTGGGGGAGCTCCCAGTTCAGCATATGGTTCCGCACGGGCCGGGGCCGGGATTCGATCCCTGGTCCCCGGCGCTGCAAAGTGAGCGCTCAACCCACTGAGCCATCCCGGCTTCCCCATGGGGAAAGTTTTTATAACCCAATAACTTCATCTTAAGTAGTTCCTTTGAAACATATCAATAGCATATTTAAAACATAAATCTGCCTCTTCATTTATCTGACCATATTTGAACTCTACTCAGTCAATGGTGAAAAATATAATGAAAAAATAGTATTTAAGTCTCAATTATTTATTTTGTTCTAAATTCAAACTCACCTTCAAAAAGTGATATAAAACAATAGTGCACAAAAACAAATATAAGGTTTGTTTGTTAAAAGACACAGGTTTCCCAAAGACCCGAGGGAACAGGTGTACAATCAGCATCCCTCTGTGAATGTCGATGCTCCAGAGGTACTGGCAGTAGGTTTTTCCATCGCCTG
>PVKE010042095.1:0-13893 GCA_004027555.1 Craseonycteris thonglongyai | reverse complement strand
CGAGGACCGAGGATCGAATCCCGGCTCCGGCCCAGGCAGGACCCACATGCTGAACTGGGGAGTTCCCACAGTTCGGTTCTCTAGCTGTCTCTGTCTCTGTCTCTCTCTCTATCTGTCAAAAGTAAAATAGAAATAAATATGCACTGAAGATAAAATAATTACTCTCTATAAATATAAAAAGATATAAAAAAAAAATAAAAAAATAAAAAAAATAAAAAAAAAAGATGTAAAATTTCAATTTCAATTTACAACACTGAATGATTAAAACAACTGACAAGTTGATCAAGTATAGAATGTGAATTTCTAATTCATAAAAAGGCAATTCTAACTCAATCTGTAAATTATTATTCTTGAATTCTATGTTTTAAAAACAGATTAGCATTTCCTAATAACTAAGCCAAAAACAAATTCTATTAAGGTATAATCTACGTTTGTAGAATTTCATATAGTTAATAAAGAAGCAATCCATTCACTAGCTTTGTTTCCTCTTTATCTTAAAATACGTGTTAATGTTCAAAAGACATTGTCAAAAACTAAAAAGAAGTTCATAATTCTAGCAAGGGACAGGTTGATTGATTTGAGAGATTAAGCAGTTCAATTCATTTGTTCCTAAATATTGAAACAATAGACTAAAATCCACAGTAATTAAGTCAATTCCTAAGAATTATGCACTGCCTGATTGACATTAAACCCCCAAATTCTTGAATAATGAAACTGTTAAGGGAACTAAATACACAAATCTAGTTTCAATAAAGTTGGCAATACTTTCAAATATTCTGCATAAATAATTTTAACTTTAAGCATTAACATTAAGGAAATGATTAGAACCACATTTTTCATAACAAAGAGGTATAATTGACCTTTATTTTATTAGCCTACAATTTGCTTCACCACTGTTTTCCTAAACCACTCTAATGGCATATATACCTTGACAACATCCCACAGATGGTTATGATTATGTCTAACAAGACAACAAGCTCATTGAAAACCATTACAGATGCTTAGCTAATAGGATGTCACATTAAATCTGATATGATTAAAATTTTTCTATCAAGTATATTATAAACAAAGATATATCATTTGAAATTGACATTCAACCATTTCTAAATTAATTCCATAAAAGCACCAGATTAGTAATATCCTTATTTAAGAACGTGCTTTAAAAACAAGTGTAGACATTACCCAGCTTATCCTCATCACATCATTTGCTTGCATCACGTGCCCTTTGGCGGGGAATATATACATATATTTCTTGCTTTCAACATCTTAGATATAGATGCTTCTAACTACAAAACTCTGGTAAATGTCAGGATTCGATTTGACTGCTTCTTACTTCCTCTCTTAATGCTTAATGACTAATTCCTTAGAGATGTCCTTAAAAGCCCTAAAATGTTGTCCTTGGGTAGAAACTTTCACCAGCAATCAATCAGGAGCAAATTAGATGATTGTGTTGAAATGTACTACACTGTTTAAGCTAACAAATGAATGAAGAAAGGTAGTATATCCGAACATATGCCACTACACTGAAGTTGCTAAAAGGGTTTGTTGGAAGAATATTTGGTTTCCAATGGAGCAAATACAGAATAAGAAGGGACAGTGATAAAAGAATACCAAGTCATATGGAAATCCAAATATAGTGACAGACACAATTATTCTACTAATTGCTAATGAATACAGTCAAGTGGCTTCAAAAAGCAAAACTTTGCTTGGACTACTTCAGGTTTTGACCTCTGCATGAGCAAATGCATTTAAACTGAAGCCCACCAAAATTGATTAACGGCGCCAGCCAAGGCCAGCATGTTAGTTGAAGCTTTTTCCATCTATCACATGGCCCCAAGGATAGTTAAATGAACCTTAAAATGCCTACAAACAGCTCAATGACTACATAGAGTCCTGCCAATTAGAAATAATTAGGCAGTCATTTTGGTGGTAAGTCTTTTTAAGTGCATACATAATGATGCAATGATGCTTATTAACAATCTCATATGAGCTATGCTCAAACAGCCTGAAATAATTATGCAACTATCACAAAGCCTTGCTCATCTCTGTACTTCCCCTTAATGCATTTAAAAATCCACTTCATTACCTCCAGTAATTAATCCTCCATTAATTGCAGGAAAAGCTCAGTTTACCAAGCTTCGTTTCTAATTATCTTATAAATAGTTATGGTTCTAATTAATGTGTTCATTAAGATGAATATCTTTCTCAAAGCCATGCTCAGAGCAAAGGTTCCACTTGCTCTCTCAAAAGCCTAACTAGACATAAGGTGAGGCCATTTTGGTTGCATTTGCTTTTATTTTAGTATACTCAACCTCCTAATTGGCATTTAAAATCTAATTTAGAGAAAATTCAAGAAGGCTATATAGGAGGAAATAGGGGCAAAAAGGTATTTTCAAACTCTTTTCCAATCAATAATTTAAAAATCTTAATAGGAAAACGTTAGTGCATCTTTTTGACAAAAAATGGACTAATATACTTAAGTACTATATCCAAGTAAATTTAAATTTCATACAAACTTAGCTTTTGCCCCCTCTCTTCAATTAGAAAATAAGACAAGAAAATATGCTATTAAAATAAATGCATTTAAATTTATATTAGATTACCTAGCTAAATTGCCACTATAAAACAATGACTCAATATAAATGGTCAGCCATCAAAGAAAAAACTTACACATATCCTGGGATCAGCTAGTCTATGTGCTTTTTATCAACAGAAAACTAATTCTGTGCTACAAAGTATACAGCACTTAGACACTAGCTATGATTAAAAGATAAAATAAGATGCAAAATCATTCTGTTTGTAACATGAGTATTTTTATAAGTTAGTAAGTTTTTAAAGCAATCGTATACTTTAGAAGCACAATAGTATCCTTAATTTCTTTGTCAAGTTTAATTTTCTATGAATAAAAGTACAAAAACAACTTATTTGGAAAATCAAGTAAGTTAAATCCTATAATAAAAAAATAATTTACTTTGTAATAACCCTGAGTTAATAATAAAGCTATAGTTCCACATGATAGCTGTCTCCTACTTCTCTGTAATTTGCTGTTGCTCATTAATCTTCCTCCCTTGTCTCCTTCCATATAAGATAAGTCTACAGAACAGTTTCATTTATGAATCTAATTTTAAAAAACCATATTCATTCTACAAGCAAAACTCTAAAGGATTATTAACAAATGTCATCCCAGTAAATTTAATAAAATTTTTAAAAACTCTAAAGAGAAAGTCTCTTCACACAGAATCATAATAATTGTAATTTTTAGCATAAATTTCTCTAGAATAAGCTTTTTAAAATATGCTATACACAAAACCACTGTGGCGTATGTTCCCACATTGAAAATTCTGATTATAGAAGCTAATAAAATTTGCAAGAAGGGTAGATGGAGACTCACAATGAGAGAAGAACTCATATATTTTATAGCAACATTCATTCATTCATTCATTCATTCATTTATTCTTCTATGTTCTCGGCACTTTTCAAGGTGCTAGGGGTACAGTAGTGAATAAGACAGGCATGGGCTATGCCTTAATGGAGTCAAGAATATCATTCTTTTAGAGTAAAACACTCCTGCTAACTTAAAAGAAGCATTGTCACAACACAGAAACAGGTTGATTTTAGCTATAATGTTCAATTACTTTAATATGGATCCATATAAAGTACTCCTACATCCAGAGTGTAAATCCCATACTATACACAAAAGATACTTGAGAGAAGGCATCTTGGCCCATTCATGTATTGCTAGCCATATACAACATAGGCACTACGTAGTACTTTTGTAACAAAAAATATATGCAATTTTAGACAAACATATTATGAATATAAATGGATCTCTGAAACATTAGGTGTGGTGTACCTATCTTCTAAATTTTAACCACTTCAATGACACCTTAATAAGTGGCAGAGAACAGTGATCCTGTAACAACACTACAAGATGTCTCCAACAAATTCAAGATGAGAATCATAAAGGGTTCACCACAAAACTTAACATTAATTCATTTTCATTTAAAAAAATAAATATTATTTCAAGGGGAAAGAGAAAGGAGAGCAAACATTGTTAAAATGACATAATATCTAAAAGATTAGAAATTATTCTTCCTTTTTATCTAGAAGAGTTAAGGAATATTATTTGTTTATCCTGAAAATATTCAAATTTTAGAATACTCATATTTACCCTCTCTTTTTTACTCCCCTAACCCCACTACACAATTAAATCTAAAGAAGAAAATAAAAAAAGCCAATGAACATTTTAGTAACACAACAAAGCTCTTATAATTAATTACCTGATCAATGTCACAAAAATAATGTTATGTTAGCCCTTCAAAGTCCACTTTCTGTTTGGTCTAAACAAATTTCTTCCAGGCAAATAAATGTCTTCCTGTGTCAACAGTCTTTAAGTTAACTGGAAGTAATGGTTCCTAACAGATAATAATGAAAAAGTAAAAAAAAAGTAAGCAATCCAAATGCTTAGATTCTAGTAACCAAACTTAAATGGATTGAAACAATTAATATTCCTAATACGTTTGATGAGGCTCTAAACTGAGGTCTAAGCAAAACGTGAATTCCCCCTAACTACTGGATTGGAAATAGTATTAATTCCTTACCATTATATAATTACTAATGACAAAAATAAAGGTGACCCAGTACAGAGCATTTAACACAACCTGTCCTCACCTCAGTGAAACAGAGGAAAAGCACATACCAGTAGGCCAGACTAAAAATAATATTCTATGAGAAGACTTCTGATAGCCACAGCTCAGAATAGTGCCAATTAATGGTGTTAAGTCTCCCGAGATTTTAGTTGTAAGATGTAAAAAACACCTAAATATCTTTCATAAACATGTTTAACTTTCAGTATTTACAGAAGCCACACAAGACATTAAATTTTAAAAAAAAACAAACAACTTTGTTTATTCTGTTGTATTTTCTTCATAAGGTCCATTAAAAGTTTAGCAGTGTTAAATTACTCAAAATATAGTCATTTCCTCTCCCCATACCATAGGCAGAGTATTCCTCTGCCTCTTTGACTTTGAGGTTTAACCACATGACTTGATTTGACCAATGAAATGCTGACAGAAGTGAAACTGAGCAGGTGGTTTAAATGTGCTAGTTGGACTTGTTTTCCTTTTGTCTAAGAAAAACCTGTTTGGGGTAGCTGTTAATCCAAGGATAAGACCTACAAGGGGCAGAGCTGCTTGACCCCCCAGCTTGGAGCCAAGTCCAAGGAGCCCAACCTGACAGGGAAGAGGTCCAGGTGACTCACAGATGTCTATGTGAGAAATGAATCTTTCTGTGTGCCACTGAGTTGTGAGATGGTTACTGTGTAGCGTTTTCATGGCAAGAGCTGACTGATGCAATGACATTATTAGCACCACAGGGTTTTAGGCTCCTCAGGGAGTCACCCTGCCAAGGGGAACAAAGAATAAAACCTGGTGGACAACAGGCGATAGGCGCAAGAACAAGGGTTTGAAATCCAAAGTGCTATGAATCCCCAGTTCTAGCCATGTAAATAAACATGAGCAAGTTATTTGACCTCCGTTCCTTCATGTGTTATGTGAGGTAGAATACAGAGTTAAATTATTATTATGGAAAGGTTGCTGTGATAAACAAATACAATAACCTATGATGTTAACACAATTCCATAATTCTTAGCATATACCGTAGTATATACTCAATAAATTTTAGTTTCCCCTTTTATTTCTTCTTGGCTGTAAGTCAAGCTATTTTTTTATTTCAACACATTTTCATAAAAATTTTATTACATGCAAATAGGTAATCCCATTATTTTTACTAACCTTTAAATAAAGAAATGTTAAAGTAATTCCAGAATGTTTATATCCACGTCTAAGAACACTCCCCTTTCTCATGTATCTTGCTAATCATCTTTCACTTTCTTGCTATAAATCTTAAGTTTTTAATAATGATAGTTTTCTACTGAAGAATAAAGAGGTAGAATAGACTTTTGCTTGTTTGATAAGTAAAATTCCCATGTCTTTTGCTTCCTATTTTTCTTCACATGTATTTCATCCTTTCCTCAAAAAGGGTGACAAATAGTAGTTAAACCAAACCATATTTTCTCCATGTCAGAAGGGGCAGATTTAAATAATAGTTATAAAATTATTTGAGTTATTCAGAAGATAACTGTACAAATTAAAACTTAATAGTAAGGATTTATTTTTAAATTTTTAATAAGTGAATGGCTTGGGGTAGTGATGATTTCTTTAAAAAAAAAAAAAAACAACAGAGGCTGCAGGGAAGGTCAGAGACTCAGACACAGACACAATCATTCATCATAAAAGACTTCAGGGGACATTTTAATAACTACCTGTGGCAGAATCTCTCTCATATTCATTAAAAAAATTCCCAAGGTAGATTTTGCTTTCTCATTCATACTCACAAATATACAAAATGGAGGCTTCCCATCAAACATAGCATGAGTAGAAGCATTTAAACACCAGTTGTTTTATCAGTGTATAAATCACCAGTTCATAATAAACAAGATAAAATCTTCATAGGACTGAAGTGAATACATACATATACACATGTGCACATGCGTGCACGCACACACTAACAAGGCATTAGGCAAAAATTATTAAAACTATATGATAGTTATGTCTATTTTTAAATGCTTGGCCACAAACAAAAATATAATTGAAAAATGACCAACTTACGAATCAAATGAGAATCTCATTCACATTTTTTAAAAAGAAGAGGGTTCAAAATTTTTAAAAGCGCTCATCAAAAAGTTATATATACTTCTATTGTATTTGTCTGTGTGCTTATTTACATGACATGCAATAATGAAAGTCATTTAATTCTACTGCAGCTTTTTCATTAAAAAACTCCCAAATCCTGTAGCTATATTTTTGCTCCCATCTCACTGTAAAAATGTGCTATTCTCACCTGAGTTCTACTAATCCTCTCCCTGCAAAAACAATAAATGCAACCAAACTAGGATTTCAAGGCTTGAAGTTGACAATGTAACTTGTCTCCTCTATCTATAAAATGGGGATAAATTATAACTCCCCTTTGTTGGAGGAACAAACCAAAAATGTGTGTGAAAATGTATTTTGTAAAGCCTAAAGATCTATATGAATTATTCCTACAATTATCTTATTGGTTTTCATGTTCTCCTACCTTTGACACTGACTCCATTGCTTCAAAAGCCCCCTTAGCTAAAGCAAGTGTGTCAAACAAACAGCCATCATATTCTGTTCTGGAATTCTCAACCACTTCCAATTTGCACCTAATAGCTACTCCTTATTTTTACAGTTTTATAGCCCATCTCATCCACAATCTTATTTGGCTCCTAGAACTGGTGACCTTGGCTTTGACCTTGTTATCCATACACACACTCCTTCTTTATACCTCTCTAATTTACAACTTACCATCTCTGAACTCCACAGTTTCACACATTGCAATCTCAGACCAGGCCAGACAAACCACAGCTGTGCCTTACTAGACACGGTAGGATCTGTAGGCATTTACTCTTCTATACCCACCATTCTTGATTTTTAAATCAGAACATAAAGTAGAAGAAATGGCATCCCTGAAAAACTGAATGTATCAGTATATATGTTTTAAACCTCATTAAATGAAAAGACTACTCAAAAATATTCCACATATTAATATTTCTAAAAACATTTTTGAACCTCTCTGAAAGTAAGCTTTTAACTTACTTTCTGTGTAAATAGAGATAGTTAATAAAAGTCAGTAACCAATGCACTAATAATCCAAACAGGCTATATAGCACTTCTTTTCATTGTTTCTCACGTAGTGAAAAAAGACCAAACCTACAGAGCAGTGAGGACATTGGCAAAAACCTCAGAAGTGACAATTTACAATAAGTAATGTTATAACAAAATGACATTGAACAAAATGACATGTGTCATAGTCCCATAATTGAGTCATATTCTTAGAACAGGCTTTGGTGCTAGACATATTGTTTGTCTTCAAAAGTCCAAGTTTTTGCTGTGAGTCCTTGATACTGGTGTCAGACCCAGTTTCCTCATCAGCAAATCATGATCCCAAACCTGTCCCATGGGATTGCTCTAACAGTTAAATGAAAAGGACACCTTAGGCATTTTGAATTAGTACTTGGCCCTTAGTAAGTAACAGTTTAATGGGTATATATTATTACTATTACTGTTATATATATTAACAACCTAAAATTTTAAGTTATCCAGACACTCTTCGCTTCTTACAACTGGCTGGATGCCTCATAAAGTTTCAACAATAACAAACTAGAGGTGTCTAATTTTTTTTTAATTATATTTGCTAAATACAATACAGTTAAGCATTCAAGATGTTTTAGATTTGGGATTTTGTTATATTTCATTGGAGATGTGGCTACGGAAGAAAGAATAAAAAGCTGTATTTTACCAAAAACATGTATCTTTTGTAAATATGAATTCCAATCTCATAATAACCCTAGAATTTCTCATCACATAAATTTACCTAAGATCACATAGCAAATGAGCAATAAAGAGGTTTTATATACAAGTAATAATTAAGACTTACAAAGTCTCTCAAAAACATACCCCTAAATCTAAGACAATCTTGGTTCACAAAGGTTCAACATAATGAGCATGATGCTTGAGGTATTCAGCTTTCCTTAAAGGTCACACACCAAGTCAAACTCTGAGCAAAGCCAATCTTTCTTAGACTATAAAATCCAGCTATTTCTAAGATCAAGGGGGCATGACTACCAAGTAACTCTTCCATCTACTTATTCCTACTACATTGCCTTTTCAAATCATGTTCCCTAGCAATATCAAGGGAACTCTTAAAAATACTCACTAAGTGGCAGCATTACCCTGCAACACAATACTATGCCACACTGTCTATCTTTAGTTAAATCAGAATTGGGGTTAGCAAGAGTCGCCTTCTCCTGGTGGTTTTATTCAAGAACGAAAAACAAGCAAACAAACAAACAAAAGTTCAAGAAAAGAAACAAGTGGTAAATAACCAATAAATGGCAAAAAGAATGCCTCAACTAGCAACTCTACAAGCACAGAGTTCCATACCCATTCCCAAGTTTCTACAAATAGAAAAGGCTGGAAATCACTCTGATGGTTAAGGGAACATCTAGAAGAGACACTTCAGTAACAACACTGAGATAACACTGAATTTATATAATCAATATCAAATAAGCAAATGTCACTAAGAATAAATCTAACTATGGAGCCACAAACAAATGGAGAAGGTATAGAGAAGAACTTGCTTTAAAAAGAGGTTCAGAGTTAACTAAGCTGTAGGTTATCTGAGAATTTTCACTTGTTTTTCTCAAGACCCTACTAGAGCTGAGAAATGTATATATAGTTCCTAGATAGATACATGTTAGGGCCTACGTAGGCATCTTTGTACTTATTAGTCTAGATTTTCTAAATGTTAGGTTTATTAGATCCACTTAGATCTTAATGGCTTTTAACCTAAGATAAAATGTGTAAAATAATCAAATACAAAAGAAGCTACATACTCAAAAGTGAAATCAGCTTTTCAGATACACCTAAAAATCATACTAAATGTAAAACTCTAAACGATCATAATTCAATTTTTAGTTCAAATCTCATTCTCATCTCCTTCTGGTAAGTCAAAGAAATATATTTAAAAGATATTATATGATCACACAGTATCTCACTTTAGGCAACATAGTAACAATAAACAGTAACCAAATTTCTGTATACCAAATTACTTCCCACACAAATTACTTCCCACACAAATTCAGAGATGAATTCCAAAAGAACAATGATGAGAAGAACAATAACAACTTCATTAGGACAGCATTTACTGTTTCAAACCACTTTTACAAAATGCCATTTGATCCTTATAATCAGCTCTGTGAAAAAGACAGAGGACACACTCAAATCCATTCACTTACCTACGAAGCGCTAGCTATCAGCTAGCCACTAGCAATACCAAGGGAATGAACCACCTACCTCACCCAACATTGTGGGTCTTGGGACACAGAACTTTCAGTGCTAAAACAAAGGAAGTCACAGCCAAACTAGGACAGTTGCTCACTCTAGCAACAATTAATATGACACTGATATTACCTTCAATATTTACTATTATGATTTACTATTATAATTCCCATGTTTCAGATTTTTAAGAAATGAAGTTCACCAAGTTAAATTATTTAGCTAACATCAAACAGCTAATAAAATAAACATAGCTTGGCCTCAACTCATATATTATGCAATATCTGAAAAAGGAAACACTTTGCTCCTAAGATAATGTGATTTTTTAATGAGTCAATATTTTGTAATTATAGAAAATTAAGTACACATATTATATATACATTATATAGAAAGATATTTAATACTTCCAGCCACAGTCATAGGCTGTAATTTATCTATTGTTGGGGGAAAAAGGAGCTTAACATGTTTTACTTTATTCCACAATATTAAACTTATGTCACACAGTTATATAACTAATATAGTCATATAACTGTTATATAATTAAAGAATAATGCCATAGACTTCATTTAGGTTTCTCACACTATCCTAGGATTTTTTTTTTTATTAATATTCATTCAGTCAACAATATCTGTGTAGTGCTTACTTACTATATATAAAGACTCTTTGTCCTCCCAGCATTTTTCTCATACCTAAAACATTTGTATACCATAATCATGATCATGTCTACATACGTTCTGTCACTAGATGCTGAGCTCCCTGAGAATACTGTCTCTGTATTTACACCATGTAGCACGAGGCCTGGCTCCTAGCTATATTCATTAAAAGGATAAATATGAAGTATATGGATAATATCAAGAATAAAAAGTCTCTAAGAGTTTGAAAATTATATAGAGGTAGACATAAATAACCTCACTGAAGAAATTCAAGATAAATATAATAGGACTGGTATAGACAATAAAGTTATTAGGAATTTAAAGAGAATTTAAAAAGCTAAAGAAAAACTTTAGAAATGCAATTCTGATATTTTATTAAGTGGTGGCTTTCACATTTTTATTAAACAAAGAAACTTATCCCCAAATGATGCCACACATAGAACCCAAATATATGACAATTATATGAATATCTGCTCCAATTAAAGCAGTAATACCCACCCCCACCGAACAAAAAGGAAAAAGAGAAACCCATGGCAGTCCCAGATGAACCTCCACAGACTTCCAAAACTCCACAAATTAAGGATCAGTTCTACCTCCAAATACTTCTCAATAATGCTTTCCCTCAACACCAATAGGCCAGCCTTGCAAAAAATGTTAAAGAAACGTCTTTAAGCTGAAATAAAAGAGCATTAATTAGTAACAGGAAAGCACCTGAAAATACAAAATCTCATTGGTAAAGGTAAATAGTTAAATTCAAAATAATATACGGTAATGTTGTAAAAGTGGTGAGTTAATCACTTACAAATCTATGAAGGTTAAAACACAAAAGCAGAGGAAGCCAGGATGGCTCAGTGGGTTAAGCACTTACTTTGCAGCCCCAGAGACTGAGGATCGAATCCCGGCCCCGGCCTGTGAAAACCTATATGCTGAACTGGGGAGTGCCCCCAGTTCAGTTCTCACTGGGGTAAGACCCCAGCCCAGTTCCTGCCTGGGCAGCCCACGCACCCACCTGTGGAATGAAACTATGTAGAAAAACTAATGATGTGCAACTATGGAGACTGTTCTGGGCCTTCCCCCTTCTCTCTGTCTCTGTATCTCTCTCTATGTCAAAAACAATAAAAATAAATCTTAAAAAAAACAAAAACAAAACAAACAAAAGCAGTAAAAATAACAATAACCAATTTATTAATAAATACATAAGAAAAAAGAAGTAAATTGTGACATCAAAAACATAAAATATGGGGGATGGAGAAAATGAAAATGTAAAGCTTTAGAATTCTTTCAAACTTAGTTATCAACTTAAAATAGACTATAATAAATATAAGATGTTTTACGTAGCCTCATGGTAACCACAAAACAAAAACCTACAGCAAGTATACAAAACATAAAAGAGTAAGAAAAGAAAACAAAGAATTACAGAACAGTCCAAAAAACAATTAACAACATGACAATAAGTCCATACCAATCAATAATTATTTTAAATGTAAATGGGCTAAGTTGTTCAATCAAAAGATATAGAGTGGCTGAATGGATTAAAAGAAAAAAAAATCAATCTCACTTCAGATTTAAGGACATACACAGACTGAAAGTAAAAAAATGGAAAAAAATATTCTGTGTAAATGGAAACCAAAAGAAGTTTGAAGTAGCCACATTTACGTCACAAAAATTGGAGTTCTATAACACTTGTAAATATTTATGTACCCAACACAGAATTACCTCAATATATAGAGTCAATGTTAACCGACCAAAGTGGGGAGGATGACGGAAATACAGTAATATTAATAGTAAAAAACTTCAATATCACACTTTCATCAATGGATAGATCATTCAGTCAAAGAATTAATGAGGAAACACTGGACGTAACACATTAGACCTGACTGATTTATCTTTTACAGAGCATTGCATCCAAAATTAGCAGAATACTCATTCTTCTAAAGTATACATGAAACATTTTCCAGGATAGGTCATATGTTAGGCCACAAATGTAAAAAACTTAAAATCCTTTCAAGCATCTTTTCCAACCAGTGGTATAAACACAGAAATCAGTTATAAGAAAACTGGAAAATCCACAAATACATGGAGATTAAACAACATGCTACTGAACAACTAATCTGTCAAAGATAAAATCAAAAGAGAAATTAAAAATATCTTGAGGCAAATGAAATGAAAAATTATGGTATGCAGCAAAGGAGTTCTAAGAAGGTATTTCATAGTGATAATCGCTTGTATGAAGAAACAAGAAAGATATCAAATAAATATCCTAACTTTATACCTCAAGGAAGTAGAAAAAGAACAAAACCTAAAGTTAGTAGAAGGAATTAACCGAGATCAGAGTGGAAAGAAATAAAAAAGAGACTAAAGAGATAACAGAAAAGATCACTGAAACTAAGAGTGGGTATTTTGAAAAGATAAAGTAACAACCCTTTTAACTACATTTACAAAAAAAAGACTCAAGTAAAATCAGAAATGAAGGAGTTATTATGTCTGACACCACAGAAATACAAAGGATCATAAGAGACTCCTATGAACAACTATACACAAAAAAATTGGAGATCCTAGATAAATTCCTAGAAACATACAAACTACCAAAACCAAATAAAAACAAAACAGAAAATCTGAACAGAACAATTACTAGTAAAGAGATTGAGTCAGTAATCCAAAATCACCCTAAAGGGAAACATCTAGGATGAGATAGTTTCACTGATGAATTCTACCAAACACTTAAAGAATATGAATTCTTTTCCATGTCTTCCAAAAACAGAAGAGGAGAGAACATTTCCAAACAAATTTTTTTTTTAATATTATTATATTTTATTGTTAAATTTAATGGGGTGACATTGGTTGTTGGTAACAATCAGACAGTTTCCCAATGTACAACTCCACATCACATCACCCATGCATCGCATTATGTGCCCAGCTCCCAGAATCAGGTCACCCTCCAACCCCATATATCCGGTGCCCACTCCCCCCTGCCCCCCACAACTCTCCCTCCCCACTCCTCCCTCCTCTCCAGGTAAACACCAAACCATTGAGTGTATCCATAATGCTGGTGCCCTCTCCCACCTCCCCTCCCTCTCACCCTCCCCCCTCCTCCCCTTCCATCAGGCAATCACCAAGCTACTGAGTGTGTCCATAGGTCTCTGTGTCTTTGTAACTTTCAGTTTTATATTCCACCTATAAGTGAGGTCATATTTTTCCGGATTCTTTCATTCTGACTTATTTCGCTTAATAAGATGGTCTCTAGGTCCATCCATGTTGCCAGAAATGACTGTATTTCATCATTTCTTATCGCTGAGTAGTGTTCCATTGTGTAAATGTACCAC
>PVKE010042094.1:0-13894 GCA_004027555.1 Craseonycteris thonglongyai | reverse complement strand
ATTGCATTAAATCTGTATATTGCTTTGGGTATTATGGCCATTTTAACTATGTTGATTCTTCCAATCCATGAACACAGAATATCTCTCCATTTCTTTGTGTCTTCTTCAATTGGTTTTAATAGTATCTTATATTTTTCCATGTATAAGTCCTTCATGTTCTTTATTAAGTTTATTCCTAGATATTTTATTTTTATTTTGTTGTGATCGCAAAAGGGGTCATTTTTCTCATTTCTTTCTCTTCAGTTTTGTTGTTTGCATATAAAAATGCTATGGATTTATGTACATAAATTTTCCTGTTCTGCAACTTTACTGTATTCATTATTAATTCTGGTAGTTTTCTGTTGGAGTTTTTAGGGTTTTCCGTATAAATAATCATGTCATCTGTAGTAAGTGACAGTTTAACTTCTTCACTCCCAATTTGAATGTCTTTTATTTCTTTCTCTTGCCTGATCTCTCTGACTAGAACTTCTAACACTGTGTTGAATAGCAATGTTGATAGGGGACATCCTTGACTTGTTCCTAATTTTAGAAGAAAAGGTTTCAGTTCTTCCCCATTCAGTATATTTGCTGAGAGTTTGTCATATATGACCTTTATTATGTTGAGGTACTTTCTTTCTATACCCATTTTATTAAGTGTTTTAATGATAAATGAGTATTGTATCTCATTGTATGCTTTTTCTGCATCAATTTATATAATCCTGGTTTTTTGTTTTTGTTTTTATTTTGTTTATGTGGTGCATAAGATTGATTGATTTGTGTATGTTGAACCACCCTTGTGTCCCTGGGATGAATCCAATTTGATTGTGATATATGATCTTCTTAAGGCATTATTGTATGCTGTGTGCTGCTATTTTTTGGGGGGGACTTTTACATCAGTGTTCATCAGATATATACATATCATGATGTCCTTACCAGGACTTGGTATTAGAGAAATGTTGGCCTCATAGAATGAGTTCAGAAGTAATGCCTCTTCCTTACATTTTTTGGAAAAGTTTGAGGAGGATAGGTGTTAGTTCCTCATTGAATGTCTGGTAAAACTTGTTAGTGATACCTTATGGTCCTGGACTCTTGCTTTTGGGGAGGTTTTGGATGATTGTTTCAATTTTTTTACTGTTAATATGTCTTTGATTATCCAGCTCTTCTTGATTCAGTCTAGGTAGACTATATGTTTCTAAAAATGTGTCCATTTCTTCTAGGTTGCAAAATTTGGTGGCATATAGTCCTTCATAATATTCTTGTATGATCATTTGTATTTCTGTGGTAGTTGTAATTTCTCCTCTTTCATTTCTAATTTGGATTATTTGTGTGTTTTCTCTATTTCCCTTGGTGAGACTAGCCAGGGGTTTGTCAATTTTATGATTTTTTCAGAGAACCAACTATTTATTGCATTAAATTTTTTTATTGTTTTTCTGTTTTCTATTTCATTTAGTTTTGCTCTGTTTTTTTATTATTTCTTTGGTTCTGCTGACTGTGGGTGTATTTTTCTTCTTTTTCTAGTTCTTTAAGATGGGATATTAGGTTGTTTACTTGTGATTTTTTTTGCTATTTCTTGAGATAGGTATATGGTGATATATTTTCCCTCTTATTAGTGCTTTCACTGCATGTCAGCAATTTTGATATATTGTGGTTTCATCGTCATTCATTTCTGTGTATTGTTTAATTTCTTCTTTTATGTCTTCTTTGATCCAATTATTTTTTAATAGCATGTTATTTTATCTCCATGTATATGTGTTTTATTTTTCTTTCTTTCTTTCATTTATTGATCTCCAATTTTAAAGCTTTATTGTCAAAGAATACCCTTGGTATGATTTCAATGTTCTTAAATTTGCCTGAGGCTAGGTTTGTGTCCCAGTATGTGATCTATTTTTGAGAATGTTCTATGTGAACTATGAGAGAATGTATAATCATGTGGTTATAGGATGAAGTGTCCTGTAAATGCCAATTATGTCCAATTGCTCTAACATATCATTTAAAGCTGATATTTTCTATTTATTCTCTGTTTTGATGATCTGTCCATGCCTGTTAGGGGGTGTTTAAGTCTCATGCTATAATTGTGTTTTTGTTGTTTTTCTTTTTAGATCTCTTAGTAGTTGCTTTGTAAGATGAGGCATCTTTTCAAAAGAATGGGATTGTCCTCACTTAGGTTTTGCATTCTTGAAATAGCTCCCCAATTTATTATTTTTGTGGTCCATGGTTTTACCATCAGGGCGGTCCTTTCTTTCCCAAGATGTTCCTTCACCATATCTGCAAGCAGGTACTTGATAACATAGTCTTCCTTAGAAACTAAGCAGACATCTCAGCCTGCTTCCTATTCATTAAATTTTGGACCGAATAGTTATTTTAAAGTTTTCAACTCTTGTAATCCAGATTAGTAGTTTTCATAGTAGTATAGCTCACAACTTCAAAAACTGAATTAATTGCTAAACTATAATCTGTTCCATGTGCTTATACTTATAAATCATGTTGAGATTTCTCTCAACTTAACTGCCAGTACCTAGACCTCACTAGGACTCTTAGAAAAGCCATGCCTTTAGATATTTTTCTTGATTCATTTTGTCTAATTAAAGTAATTTACTAAGTTCTAAGTTAATGAACTGAAAGCCTTTAATAAAGTTGTTTTCTAGCCACTAATTTTATCAGTTTTTACCACGCAAAACATTTCTGTGGGATGGAGTTGAGAAATAGATTATTCTGATTTTTTCGGTCCTAGAAGATGTGAACATTTAGGAACTTTTTTTTTTTTGCAAAAGAGCCAGTTTTTTGTGAGCTCATCTTTTTTGTGATTTTGTCAATAACATTTAATATACACTAGTAGCATTCAATTTTCCAATCTTTTCCTCTAAAACTAAGCTGTTTGGTGTATTATCAATTTCTCAAATATTTCACCACTGTAACAGGTTGCCTTCTTTAGCTCAGTGACTATTCTCTAGACTAGTCCAAGAGACAATATTGCATATTTAAAATTATTTTTTGTCATAGCAATGCCATATTTTCACAGCTAATTTTATTTAAGTCTTCTGACTTAAGTGACCCAAATTTTCAATAGTGGCTTAAAACAACAAAGTTTTACCTCTTGTTTACATTATATTTTAGATGCATGTATTAGCTCTGTGGTTCTTTGTTATTGTGCAACACAAATTGAAAGACCAGCCCTTTTCTGGGATTAGCTGTTTTGAGACACAGCCAGAGGATAAATGGTAGGATGATGTGATGGCACTTCAAGCTTCTACTTAGAAATGGCAGATGTGATTTCTATCCTCATTACATTGGTAAAATGCAGGATAAATCTTTTTTGTTTTTAATTGAATTGGGGGCCTCACCACATTCAGGAAGCACACCCCAGTTTAGTATGTGGGTCTGCCCGAGTAGGAGCCGGGATTCGATCCTCGGTCCTCAGGGCTTCAAAGCAAGTGCTTAGCTCACTGAGCCATCCCAGCTTTCCCAAAATCTTGATGTCAGTAGGTGGATTGGGGGAGAGGTACAGACCTTTCATACTTAGGGCAACAAATGGTTAAACATAATTATACATTCTACACTCTCTCCAGAAGTCAGAAGAATGCAAAATAAAACAAGAGTGAGATACCATTTTATACATATTTGATTGGCAAAAATACTGTATATTGATTAGGCCAAAAGAGAAAATCAGAACTCTCAATCACTGCTCTTGAAAGTATAAATTTGTTTAATCACTTTCAAGTAAAATTTGATAACATCCAGTAAAGCTGAAGAGTGTATAACCTACAACCCAGAAATATGATAGTTTTCCAATAAAACTTTCCTATATGAATACCTGAGAGTATGTTAAAAGAAGTTTATCACAGGATTATTTATAGAAACAAATAGTTTTAAACAACTTAAATAATCAGCAATATAGACATGGATAAATTATGGTATTTTCTTATAATGAGATTTTAAATATCAGTTGTGATGAATAAACCACACCTACTTATATCAGCATGGATAACTCTTAAGAAAATATTAGGGAAGAAGCATATTTCATTGTTGAGCTCTGTCTACCACCATGATACTATTATATTGTGTTTTGCTGAGGATGATGCTGGAAGGTTCTACTGGCTATCTATAAAGTCTAGAAATAAGTAAATATAATATTATCAAAGACAACTCTCTCTGTAAAAATAATGAAATAATATGATCTATGTTTTTAGACTTTATAGATATTCTATGTATTAGCCCCAGTATTAGCCCTCAATGAGTGACTACTAAGAAATGGTATAAAGTACACCACCAATTTTATCACCCCTTAGGTACAATAATTCTGAGATGCATGTTCTACTCTTGCTTTCATCATTCCCCAAGTGGATTAAACTATAGTCCTCCATACTGGTAGTTGGTTTGAAAACATCTTTTTTATGTGTTGCTTTTACTTTTTTACCTCAATTTGCCCCAGACCCAATGAGACCCCCTTCACTTAACAAATAAGCAACTTATACTAGAATTTTGTTTAAGAGTAAACATACAAAATAACCCAGATTAACATAACATTGTTGCATTTTTGTTCTAACTTAACGTCTTAGAACAGTTCATAAAGAACTGATTGTTGTTCAAATGAAATGAGGAGACTCTTTAGTTAAAATGTACCTTGAGATTCCGTTTGCGACAACAAGGATGAATCTTGAGATTATCGTGCTAAGCAAAATAAGTCAGACTGAAAAAATTGAGGACCATATGACTTATATGTGGGCTATAAAACTGAAAGCAACTAGTAAACAAGACAAGCAAACAAAACTTCATAGACATAGAGAACAATTTAGTGGTTACCAGAGGTTAAGAGGGGAGGTGGTAGTAGAGGAGGGTAAAAAGGGTCAAATACTTGTATATAGTGACAGAAGGGGAACTAACTCTGGGTGGTAAACACACAATGCAATATATAGGTGATGTATTAGTAGAATTGTGCACCTGAAGCCTTTATAATCTTAAACAATAATGTCACCCTAATAAACTTAATTAAAAAAAAATATACCTTGATGCTGTCCTATTGTCTAAAAACATTGCTGGATAAGGATGCACAGCAAAAAAAAAACATTTGCTTCTGGTTAAATCCCCTTGGTAATGTCATTTACACCTGACATACCTAAGATTCTGGATTCAATTTAGTTGCTGGTTCTCATCTACTTGCTATTTTAACTTTCAGCATCTGCATTCTATCTCAATAACTACAGAACAACTTAAGCCTTGCTCCAGTGTTGCTAAGTCTGAACAGGATATGACATAAATAGTATTTTGGATTGCTCGACAGCATCATAGAGGATCTGAAAAAATAAGGTGAAACTAGTGAGCACTTCGCTTTGGCCCTTTCATTCTTGAGACTTCCATTTGGCTGAAGGAAACAAAGCCAAAGTTTACATAGGGGCAAAGCCTAAAGTTAATGGAATGAAGATTATCTTACTATTATTTCTTTCCTCTGCTCAGTGATGTTCTTAAAATAACAAAGCCACTTATAGTGAAAATCATTAAAGCAAAGAGTTAACACAAAAGTGCCAGTCTTTAAATATGTTTTATTTAAGACTGAAATCAAAATCAGGGAAACAAAATAGTTTTTATTAGCTTGAAATTTAATATTTATATATATGTCATTTTCTTCTGCTTGGATGGTGTCTGTGATTTAGAAGAATCTGCAATTTATTTATTCTGTTCTGCTCTCAGAGCTCACTCTCTCACCAATTGACCAAGCAAATCTAGTGCTATTGTTTCCCAGAGGACTTTGATTAATTACATTTGACCAGAGTTTACTGGCCAAGCAGAACACCGAGAGCCCTGAGGCAACTGTGTTGTTGGTACAGACATATAGTTGTATGAGGCAAGGAGAAAGAGATAGAGAGAAGAGTTCTTCAGCTCCTTCCACCTCACCAAATGGCAAGTATCCCTGTTTGAAAGGAATAGCAAAATAATTAATTTGGTTTTCATTGTTTTTAAACTCTTGATTAGTGATGTTTGGAAGCTATCTCTGTCTTTTCTTAGAACAGAATATGAGGAGGGTGAAGGTTAAATTAAGAAAAGGAAATTGTCTGGATATTATTTTTCTTAATTTAATTCATAAAAGCAGGAACGAGCTTACAGGGGAACACACAAGTCATGTTATGATACTTGCCAATCCTGGCTATGTTATAATAGCCTTGGAGATATTATGGGTACCCCACAGAAGATTCTGTTTTAATTAGCCAGGGCATGAGTAACCAAGAGTTCCTTAGAGGGTTGTAATCTGTCTTTTGGGTTGAATTTGGAGCAAGGCAATTTGAGTTATAATCTTGGCTTTACCAACTTAGAAATTCCGTGGAATTATATTACAGTTCTTGAAACAACTAGTGTTTAATTTCCAATAGTGATATATACTTTAAAGTGTAAAAAAATATAAATATGATTACTGTATCTGATCTCAAATTAATTAGTAGTATGGAGGGCTGAAGATGACCAGAAATTAACTTTAATACAGAGATTAATTGATACACATAAATCATGGAGAAGAAGAGTAGCAAGTGACTATCTTTTAAATTAAAAAAAAAGAAATCTCAACTCATGAAGACACTATGGTTTGAGTTTAACCTCAGACAGGGGTATTTGAGGCAAAAGAACAGCTCTGACAAAGACTCTGGAGAGTGCAGCGCATGTTTGAGGAACAAAAAGTCATTTGGGGTGGCTATGTTGATTAATACAATAGGCAAGAAGTTAAGAAGGTTTCCCAGGACCAGATTGTGAAGTGTCTTAAAAACCAGAACTCGTTGAAGTATAAGAGGAATAATAGAAATACAATAGCAGTGTCAAAATATTGTGTTTTACATTCTGAGCAAAATTTCCCAGTTGCCCTTTAGGCTCCTACTTGGGTCAGTGCTACAGAGAGGTGTTAATTAACAAAACCCAGATTCACACTCAGGTAGGAAAACAGAATCTATGAGGTCTTAAACATCATGCCATGTTGCCTCAGGATTTTCTTGTATTTTGTAATGAAATAAATCTTTCCTACCTTGTGAATTGGCTATGATTAATTGAATGAGACAGTATATGTATGATGTTCTACTGCATGCTTGATACATATTAAGTGCTAAATAAATTATGCATTTCTGTCCTATGGTGCTTTTAATCTGGCAGCCACTATCCTTGTGTTTTCTTCAGCAATACAAGCATGCACACTCAGCAATTTTACCTATAACATTTAGTTACAAATTGGCTGACACCTCCATTACCCAGATTCTCCGTGTAGTTTCTCAGACCTTTCATCCAATTGAATTCAATAGGTACTTACTGAAAGCTTACTAGTGCTCAGCAGGCCAGGTAGGAGGCCCTATGTTAGGAAAGAGTGTACTAAGATGAATCTGGCATACTCTCTGCACCCCAGAAGTCTGAATCCAATTGTTGAAATATACACATTCATAAATACCTAATACCAAGGCCTTTGAGGATATGGCTTTGACTGCCTGCTGGGGGCAGGTAGAAGGCTTTCAGTTCTATGAAGTTTAATTTTTTGATAAGGCATAAGTATAATGCTAGGTTTAGGTTGGAAACATTTAGCAAAAAGCCTAAGGTACTTTGGTTCAAAAATTTCACAGAAATTACAATCAAATTGTATCTTAGGAAATAAAAACACATAAAATTTCTCAATTTTTAAATTTTATCTACTTTTCAGTAACCAAGCAAACAAAAGATAACTTATCAATTGGATGGTTGTTTTCAATGTGTGCCCAAAATTATCATAATATATTTTTTAGAATTGGATAAATGAAACTTCTGTTTCCTTCATTAAATTATAGATCAGTAACCAATACGTTCCTTGAAAGTTTCAACTCAAATCATTAAAGTAGTATACTTATTAAACACACCTTGAAAAACGATAACAGTGAAAATTGTCTTGGGAAGTCTTTTGATTAGACTTGGCTCTATTTATTCTTCAATCTTAAATGTTTCATTTAGAGGTTTCTGTTAGTTTGTTTGTTTTCTCCACAGATACGGTCAAAATTGGGAAACTGAAAGTTACCTGAAACCTAAAACCTCTGAATAGTTTATACAAATACTTGAATTCTTAATTGGGGTACTGTTTATCTTTTATACAGTTTATGCAAGTCATCTGGTTCGCATTATGTTATTTCCTAGAAAAAATAAAACATACACTGTCTGAAAATGAAGTTCAAAAACTCATCCTAAAAGAAATGCTACATACCTTATTACTAAATATCACTATGATCACCTTCAAAGGACTCCTCTTGGGAAGCTATGCACTGATGCCAGCAGCCAGTACACCCTTCAAAGCAATTTTTCTGGAATGGTCATCAAAGCCATTGTCAAATTATCTTTAATGTGCTGAATGTCATCAAAATGTCTTTATTTTAAATATTTTCTTTCTCTTCTGGTAAAGAAAAAGTTACTGGGAGAAAGATCAGGTGAGTAGGGAGGGTGTTCTAATACAGTTCTTTGTTTACTGGCTAAAAACTCTCTCACAGATAGTGCATGTGAGCTGGTGCATTGTCTTGATGCAAAAGCCCTGAGTTGTTGGTGAAAAGTTCAGATCATTTTCATCTTCTTCATGCAACCATTTCAGCACTTCCAAATAGTCAACTTGGTTGACTGTCTAGATGGTATGAATTTATAATGATCAATTCCTCTGATATCAAAAAAAAAGAAAAAGAAAAAAGAAAGAAAGAAAAGGTGACCACCAACATCATTTTGAGTCTTGATTTGGACTTGGAATGATTTTGTCATGGAAAATTGGCTGACTTCCATTGTGTAACTTGACGCTTTCTTTTCAGGGTTGTATTGGTACATTCATGTTCATCACCAGTGATAACAGGGCCCAAAACATCATCTTGGCAAACTTTGACTCTTCTTTGCTTTTGTTCAGTGGTGATATCTTTTGGAACCATTTTTGCACATACCTTTCTCATACAAAAATGTTTAGTTCATATTTTTGTTTCTTTATCAATTATACTTAATTGACTATGCTTCTCACAGTCTGCTGATGATTTGGATGCACAATTTGATGAATTTTTGCAATTTTTTTTATCAGTTCTGCTTATTACTGGCCATCCTGACCTCTCAACAGTGATACTTTTTCTCCCCTCAGAAAAATGTTTAATCCATTTGTTCACTGCCATTTTCTTCATGGCATTATCCTTCTAAATTTTGACTAACATGTTCCTGATTTCACTCTCACTCTTGCCACATTTAATAAGAAATTTAATGTTTGTTCATTGCTCTAATTTAAGCTCCAATATTCTCACAATGAAACACAAAAACACACAAGTACAATAATGAATGCCATTCTGCCAGACACTGCCACACATCGACATGGCACAGCTGTGAGACACTGATATGCCAAGGCTATGAAAGCTTACTGAGTTGTTGATACAGTATTGCCAATGAAAATGCACAGTGACAGTCCTCATACTTAGTTGTCAGACCTTGTATAATCATTGGGACATTGTTTAATCATTAAAGAAAAGTAAACATGTCTAAAAAATATTGTTACTTAATCAAGAAATACATTTGAAAGGAAACTGCCAGAAAGCAAATACTAAGTTCTTTTTAGTCATCATAACTTCTTTTCTCAAACTAAAGGAACAGATCTATCTCTTTTTATATAACACTAAGGTGTTGTAATTAGACTGCTTGCATCTTTCATCACACTGCACTGCCACAGGTGTTCTCATCTGTAAGGCAATAATACATATTGAGTAAAGCTAAATTTGGCTCCCGATCTTAATTAAGAAAGTACTGTTATGTATAGCAATATATAGCTCTTGTATTTTCCAATACCCAGTGCCCAATGAGAACATAAGTTCCTCACTCTCTGAATTAATACTGGTGCACAGTCACATAAGAATTAGAATCTTCATTTCTAGCTCATGATTTTTGATTGCTTATTATTGGAAAAGTACTCCAACTTGGTATTCTAATGGGTACACACCTAACCAAATATGCTAATGATATTGCTTTTACATCTAAGGGTTCAACTGTAGCAAAAGAGGAATACTTGAGGAGATGATAGAGAAATGGAGAAAATGGTACTTTATGAAGTGAGGAAAATTACTAAGAGGCTAGAAACATATATGAATATTGCCCCTTGGATACAACTCTTTAAGGATTGATTTTTATCATTTTTGACACCAAGAGAGAGACACACAGAGAGAAGGGAAGGACCCAGAGCAGTCTACATAGCTGTACGTCATCAGTTTTCCAGCATAGTTTCATTCCACAGGTAGGTGCAGAGCTGCACAGGGCAGGAACCAGGCTGGGGGCCTCCTGCATGGGAAGCATGCCTGGGGCAGGAGTTGAACCAGCGGGCCTCCCATTAGGGAAGCTCACCCTGGCAAGAACCGAACTTGGGACACACCCAAGTTCAGCATATGGGTCCACCCAGGTCTGAACCAGGACACAATCCTCAGACCCCGGAGCTTCAAGACAGCGCTCAGACCCACTGAGCCATTCCAGCATCCCTAGATACAATTCTTACATATACTCTTCATTCAAGAAACTCCTTTATAATACCAAAAACAATAGGCTCTCTTTCTATGAACAAAAAATTATGTTTACTATAGAGCTAGGTAGAACTGTTGAAACTGATTGAGAACATTGCAGAAATTTGAGGTCCAAGGTCCAGTAGAGTTATCCTGAGGGTATGTTGGAGAAAGAATTGGAAGACAATTGAACCTATAGTGAGCATAAATTATATTCACTCGATCAACAAATACTGAATAAACTCCTATTACCAAAGTTCTGTTTTAGGCACAAGGATAAGTCATAAATAAGAATGATGTTTCCTGCTCTCAACAAAAGCAATAAAAAGTAAACTAATACATTAACAAGTGAAATTCAAGTTATAGTAACTTATGCAGAAAATAAGAGCATGTGATGTGATAGAGCACAATTATCTTTGGTGTGTTTGGGAAGGAAAAAGGACAGTATAAGTGAAACTAAATGAGGGTAGAAGAAAGGATTGGAGAAGTAGGTAGGGCCAGATCTGTCCTTTAGGTTAAGTAAGGTATTTGGATTACATTTAAAATGTAATGCTATCATTCAGAGAGTTTAAGAAGTAAAATGCAGATGCTTTGATCTATGGCAGATAATGCTGCCTTACTTTCCTAAAACAATACTCAGACTATAGTGTCAAAACTATGTTGTAAGGTGGTGGGTGAAAAAGTGGACAGGGTCATTGAAACCATTCAGGAAAACATGATGATCATGTGGACTGGGTGTTATAATGGAGATGGGGTTAAAGGGACATATTTAGCATCTATTTTGGGGTTAGGGCAATTGGAACTAATTTAGAGACTTGCCTTCTGGAGATAAAGTTAGGAGACCACATAGACTTTTGGTGTTCATATAGATGGTTTGAAAGAGTGGAGAAGTAGCCACAAAACAAAATATTATACCCAGTTTTTAACAAAATTAAAATGTCTCTACTTCAAATACTATAAGTGACTCGGATTGTGATAATTCAAGGAAAAAGAATGAGATTAGAAAGACCTAAAAAATGTTAATGAAATGATGAAAGTGTAGAGGTCTGTGGAATGATTGTGGTGTGGAGGGGAAGTTCAGATTCAGAGTTAGAAGGCTTGACTTCTAATTATGGTTCTGTTATTGAATAAGGAGTAATTCTGACACATGCACTTTATCTTTCTATACTTCTGTCTCCTCCTTTGACACAAGAGTGTCATGGATATTTATTTTTAGCTACTAATAACTTAAACATTTCATAATCCCTATTAATTCTTTGTTTAGAAAAATTGTGGGTAAGAGATACATGATAAAAGTATGTACAACTGTGTGTTCTATCCAGTGTTTTTTTCACTAAATGACATAACATTTTAAACCTTGTAAACAATTTAAGACATTAAACAAAGTAAGTGTTATCCATATGAAAGGCAACAATGTTTTATTTAAGAAATAGTGAGATTATTTAATATTTGCTGTATGTATTTAATAGCTATCCATTCTTCAAATAGTAGCTGATTACTTACATACCAAGCTCCAAAAATATAATAGTCTTTTACATGGTTATATAAAATCATGAATAAGGGCAGGGATTTCTGATCAAGATGGCAGAGTAGGTGAATACTATGTTTGCCTCCTCTCATGACCACATAAGAATTACAACTAAACTCCAAAACAGTCATCACTGAGAATTTCTTGGAGGAAGCTGGGATGGCTCAATGGGTTAAGCATTCACTTTGTAACCCCAGGGACCGAGGATTGAACCCCAACCCTGGCCTGTGTGGACCCATATACTGAACTTGGGTGTGCTTCCCATGTGGGAGGCCTCCAGCACAGGTCCCACCCTGTGCAGCCTCACGCCACCTGTGTGGAATGAAACCATGTTGATAACTGATTATGTACAACTATGGACACTGCTATGGGCCCTTCCCCTTCTCTTTTTCTCTCTGTATCTCTCTGTCAAAAACAATAAAATGAGTCTTTTTAAAAATAAAAAAAGAGAGAGAGAGAATTGCTTGAAGTCTAGCTTAACAGAAGTCTTATAACTATGGACATACAGAAGAAGCTACCTGAAGATGGTAACGGGCAGAGACACAAAATAAGCTGGTACTGTTTCCAGATAAAACCAAGTCCGGACTCATGCTACAGGCATCATTCAACCATTAGACCAACACAGGAATTGGGTCATAGAATAAGCGTTTATTGTCAAAGCACCAGTGACCAAGAAGGCAGCAGGGTTCTACTCTCAAAGACTGCCCTTCTCCTCCAGCCATGCTACCAGAGCCTGACACCAGAGCTGCTGATATACCTTATGGGCTGTTGCAGCTGCTCTGTGCAAACTAATCCTCCACATGCCAAGTGACCCCTTTGCTAACCAAACCTCTGCATCCCAAGCCCTGATCTTTGCTGCTGTGCATTGCAGGTCAAGCCAGCTGCCATAACCCAAGTGCCCATCTGCTGCTGTGTTTTGCATTTGCCCTCCTTCTGTTTTATACCGGGCCTGGAAGGCAGTAGGAGGGTCCTTCTTCCCTAATCAATTATGGCCCATTACCAATAATTATCTCCACCTATGCTAGCTTGCAGCTATTTGTCAATTAAAACCAATTAAGTCTACTGTCTCTCAGCCCCGAGAACCTTGTCCTTAGTGAAGGGAGATTCATCGGGTGCCTTAATTTATGACTACCCTGGGCAGCCTCCTTCTTCCATGGCCCCACTTTCTTCATCCTGTTACAGTCCCACACCTGCATTTAAAAATCTGGGTGGGTATCTCAGCTATGGAGTTCAATCCCAGAGAGGTGAGGGGTTCCAGCCCCACACCAGGCTTTCTAGCCCAGGGTTCAAATGCTGGGGAGAGAAGTCCCTGTAACTTATGGCTGTGAAAACCAGCAGAGACTGTGGCTGAGTGAGATGGAGGTCAGCTCTACCCCCAGGTAATCCTCTTAAAATGCCCACACCTGGACTTACTGACAGATTCACTCACTCTGAGCTCCATCTCTGGGGCATCTCTGGGGCAGCAGTTCAAAAGGTTCCAAGGACATTATGAGAGTAAATAAATTGTTTGGGTTTAGGGTGAGGGCTGGGTGAGAAGCTTTCTCTCAGATGGAGAAACTGCAGAAGTCATTCTTTCTTGTTGAATACTTCATGTTCTGGTGTATAAATGCAGGTGGCTGCCATATCTGAGTTTACATCAACCTAGCTAAAACCATTTTTTCATCCCAAGGTGGTAATCATCTAAGACTTCCCCACCCAACCTTTGAGCACAAGCAAACTGAGTCCTGTGGCTATTCCATCAAAATGGCTCATGCTGCAGACTTTCCTCAAATCTCTCAAAGTTTCACAAAACCCAAATAAGCAGCATCTGGCTTTGACATTTCCCATACCTCTGGTGTAAACAGCCCCGAGCCCAGCACTAGAGACAGCCATCCTCAGTTCCTGGCTTGGCCTTTAGAGGCAC